>JANZLF010000004.1:6422750-6432792 GCA_026546835.1 Erythroxylum foetidum | reverse complement strand
AGATATTTATAATTTTAGTAATAATTAATTTTAATTAATTAAATATATAATATATTTAATTGATAGTAAATTAAATAATATATGTTTTTGTTTCATATTTCAATTCTACTTTATTGTTTCCTTATCACAAACTCATGTTATAAATTATAATAATTTGAGAGTTAAAGATATTTATTATTCTTTTTATTAGATTTTTTGATGTAATTATTATTTATTATATAATAAAAATTAAAATTTTTCATTTTTTAAATCATTTATATTGTTCGTAATTTTATATTTGTACGATAAAGATTGCCTTTTTTATATAAATTATGATTATTATTTATAATTGAAATATCTGAAAATTATTGTTATTTCATATTAATTGTGATTATTATTTATTATTTTGATTTTTGGAGACAAGGTTAAAAATATATAGTATAACTGTACAATATAACAATGAACTATTTTGCAAATTAAAAAAAAAAGAATTATTTCATAAATTTAAAAAATTACCAAAAATGATACCCGGTATTAATCAGTATCAATATAGTACCATACCAGAACCTAATATAATATCAAGTCTAATGCGATATTCATAACATTACTTGAAAGCCAAATTATAATAATCACAATTAAAATCAGTAACGGGTCAAGTTGAGATGGACCTAAGGCTATTCGAGCACAGTCCCAAGTCTTTTATAGGTGGTTTGAGCTAGGATTAAAGCCCAATCAAGCTTAGCTCATGTCACTTAGGCTCGATCGGATCAAACTTCAAGCAATTTGAAACCCCTCATGGCCTGATTGCAATAGATGGTTTCCCTCTATGCTTTCCAAGCTTTCTAGCCCAATTCCCTCAAAAACCTCATAAAACATAAACAACTCAAAGATTAAAGCAAACGAAATTCAAATTTCCAAGGATTGCAACACATGATTTCCCCCAATATAGCATATAGTAGTATATAGTTTCCCATAAAATATTCTTATTTATCTTTTCTCCAAATGAGTAAGAATAACAAAATTTGTAATTTCTTTTATGAAAGAGAGAATGAGTGATGGAGAATATATAGAAAATAACAAAATTACTACGCTTGAAGATGCAATTGAAAGAAAAGAAGACAAGAAATCTAGAGTTAACGTTGATTTATTATTATGTACCAGTTTCGGATTAGGTTAAATTATGAAATTTGAGCTTGAGCCTGACTTAAATTTTGGTCAAATAAAACTGACTTGTTAACTTACTTTAGACTGATTCAAGCCTAAGCTCTCATATTATCTCTCGTTTATTACCCTCCCTTTTTCTCCGTTTTATCTAAAGTTAAAATTGATTTATTATCATGTACTAATTTCGGGTTAAGTTAAATTATAAAATTTGAGTTTAAATCTGACTTAAAGTTTGGTTAAATTAAGTTGAACCGTTAACTTTAAACGGGGTCAAGCCTAAGCTCTCATATTATCTCTCGTTTATTACCCTCCATTTTTTCTCCATTTTTTTTATTATTGTTCTTGGGTATTCCTATTTCGTATATGATTATTTAAGTTGTTCTAGGTTTTTGGCTACTTGATTCTTCCAAGATTAAAAAATAGTATATCCAAATAGTTATTTTGGTTAGAGGCGGGTAGTTTTTCGGGCCAGATCTTCTGACCCTCCTACCCTGTCCCTACCCTGTATCTTTTTATCTGAATCATCCTTTTATATGGGACCCACTAGATTAGATGGTTCAGATGAAAGGGGACAGAATAAGGACAGGGTAGAGGGGACAGAGGATCCCCTCCCGTAATTTTTGGAACATCCTATGATCCATCTTTTTCTTCCACAGTTAAGATAGTTCCACTAATTACATCTTAATCTATCTTCTTGTACTTTCGTTCTCGATGTTGTTTTAAAGCTAAACACAATGGCCGCCCTTCTCAGATACATCATCGTCACCTTGAACTCTAGCAAATTCTAGAGCTTCTTTGGTGATTTGAGTACCAACCAATTCAGCCAATGGTCTTTGATATCCATATCCAATTCAAATCACGTGGAAGAGATAAATCAATTTAGGAAATTTGAATAGTTTGGATTTTTGGATTTAAAGGGTTTAATTAGGATAAAATCATATTATTGAGGTTAAATGGGGTTTAATAGGTTTAACTAGGATATTAAAAATTAAACAAAATTAAGAAATTTTAGTTTAAAATTAATTTAAGTTTAATCAAATATGTAAATCTCATTTCACTCTGTGTTTGCTAACTCAAGATCTTCTGTTCCAACTTTTGGTGTGCCCTCTATTCCAATGTAATCCCAGTTGTTTAATTTTTGTGGACTCCATTTATTGAATGGATAGATTTTTATGAAACAGAGGTAGAACAAAGTAATAGGAATAAGTGATCTAATCACGTGTCTGTTATAAGACAAAGTAAAACTTACGTATCTTATAAAAATAATAAGTCTTGTATTTTGGTGAAATTGTTATAATTAAATTTACACTTTCGTCGTGATTAAAAAGAATTATGATGTTATAAAAGTTGAACTCTATAATGAAAAATTAAACTTTCATCTAGTTTCCATAAAAAGTAAAATTTAAAAGTTGAACTCTTCAAAAAAGATGATTCATATAGAAGAGCTTCATGTTATGTAGTTTTGTAGGACGCTATTCAAACTAAATATATGGAAAATGTGTTACTTAGGATTTGATAAGATAATCGAAAGACAAATGATGCATTTACATGCCGCAAGTCCTTTTATTAAAAGGTTTTGAAAATAATAAAAAAGAGTATAGTTGTTTATACATGAATGTGAATGACTTGATCCTTTTATATGGTAGGTCTATTTTTATTTAAATAAACATGATATGAGACGAGTGGATAGGATGCATAAATTTGGTTAAAGAGCATTAAGAGGAGTTTGTACATCATTGTTGTGTATAATATGTACAAGAAGTCCTATATATATAGAGTTATAAGAATATGAATAAGGAAATAATTAAGAGATTATTACAATTAATTGCCCAAACATTCTGTGTAATATTATATCGATTTTATACAATCAATCTAGGCATGTTAAATAAACTAGCCTAACTCGAAACCTAAAATTTATAAGAAAAATAAAGTCATTTTATTTTTAAAATTTATTTTTAAAAAATAAATAAGTTGTGCGTTCGAAGCTATACTGAACTTAAGTCGAGCTTCGTGCTTAGTCCCCTTCCTTTCTAGAGAGTTTCTCCTCTCGAATTGGGATCATTATTGTAGGTTACCCATCTTCCTATCATTTGGTGCTCTCGTTCCCTTCTCATGCCTCTTAAACCTACCTAGTCATAATCTAATCGAACTCTGGAGGATGTTATTGCGTCTCTTGTAATTTAGGTTCAACGAATGCAGATAAAATAAGAAGATCTAAAATCATGTATGGCTAAAAATAAAGATTCTATAAAACCCATGTATATTGATTTTTTTTATGAATGGTAAAAATATATTCATCAAAGGGATATGTACAACTCTCAAGGGGCAAACCCCAGTCAGAAAAGAAAAGTGCACATATCAAAAAGATAGGAGGCCAAAGAGAAAGGCTTGGATCCCACTAAAGCCTAGTACACCAAAAATAGTACTAAAGGCTGAAACCCTAGCTACACAGAAAGACAGCAAGCTGAGAAAAACCACTATCTTCCAGGAGAAAGTAGCGTAGCCTAGCTAAGGCAAAAAAAAAAAAGTGCGTGAGGCTAGGAGGGTGGACACTAAGCATGGGTAGACCAAAACCAACCCCTGGTAGACCCAAAGCCACACCCACCCAGTTATACGGTGTCGGATTGTTGAAGCAGGAACAACAATTAACTCTAAAGGGGCCATATGCCTACAGCAAGCATATGACACCGGACCTTGAAAAAAACACACCGCTCACGCCTCAAAGCCATGACATGGAAGTCACAAAAATGGTGTCGTAGAATTTCACCAAAAAAAGGAAGGGAGCATCTCGCCGATGCGACGACGTCTTGTGGGGAGAGCCCAGTGAATGTGGGAGCAAGTGCAAGACACACCGTTTGAAACCAGACAGCAACCCCAAGAGTCGGGGCCCCTGCAGCCAAAACGTCATCGTAGTGGTCTAAGATAAGTCTCCCCACACCCAAAACAACACCGGATGGTCAACGAAAGATCAATCACTGCGTCTCCGTCCACCATAGGAGTAGTTGCAATGTAGCCAAACGAATAACCTGCCAAGAAGAAAGAAGTCAAGCAAGCTCAGGAGTAAAGACTCACCCAAGAACACTAGACACCCGGTGCAAGGAGTATCGCCCTATCTCCATATAGTACCATAGGCCAAACAGCCTCCACTAGCAACTAGAGCAACTACTACAAAAACATCGATCAAAGAAAGGTCCCCAAAGCCCTCATACATCCAATGAAAACTAAAGGGAATTAAGGAGAGAATTTGGTAACAATTAGACAAAACTCTCCAGCGAGCAATCTCCATGACCATTCACTAGCATTGAGCATCCAGGGATAACCTCCCTAAGTCCCCCCACCAGTCCCTACTGGATTCTCAGAACATCCAGAGACTCAGAGTAGTATTTGGATGTAGAGGGAATCCAAGGGGTAGGAGGAAGGAATAATCGAGCCTGAAGGGAGCATAATTCAACACCACGTAGCACTCGTAGGAGAACTACCACGTATAGCCCAGTCAAGCAAAACAACTCCGATCCCGACCAAACCAGTGAAGCCACCAGGTATGAGTCCCCCACATAGCCTCAATGACGTCGCTCCATGCCTCAGTCTCACACTTCCAAAACGCCACTAGCAGTTCCCAAAACGACTTTGCACTAATCCAGTCCAAAATGAGTCACCAGAAAGGCCTCTCCAGACAGCAGTGGTCATCTTACAAAGCAACAGTAACAAGATCCACGCCCTGCATCTGCACAATGCAGAAAAGACTAAGGACATATTAGGCCATGTGGTGTGAGCAAATTCACACGCCTATTAGTACTGGACCAGCCCCCCTAGCAGCTAGAGTAGGAAGTCCCAAGTGAAAAGCCCGTGGTTAGTCCTAGTGACTCTCAAAGGAGCCTACTGTCCAACAAGATGGAATGTAGACCTCTCAGGAGGGGAAGGGCAACAGACAAGTACAAAACTATGGCTATCATTAAAAGTTGATAAGCTCAGCAGGGTACAACCGATATAAGATCTGATAGGTGGTGGTTTTGATTTTAAGAATAACGCCTAAGCTGGAGATTGTGGCACCATCAAATTGTGCAGCATTGCGAGTAGTCCAGATCATATAGATTGTGCAGAGGAAGGCAATCCTAATCGCTTTACATCTTAATAAAGCGCCTTTGGATTCAAGCCGAATCCATTTTATAGTGCGGGAAAGAGATCCCATTGCTCTAGTTATTCCCAGCCAAAGGTGAATGGCAGACTAGACCTCATGGGAGAAGGGGCAGTGGAAGTAAAGGTGCTCAACAGATTTAGCTACTCGATTACAAAGGATACATGTATCAATTAACTCCAAAAATTGAAGATTATCTTTGGTAGGAAATCTATTCTGCAAGCACAGCCAAGCAATAAAGGAGTATTTGGGAGGGATATAGTGCTTCCGGATGAAGGTCATCCTGGGGCGGCGAACTTGTTTGGGCCTTAGCACCTCATATACTTTGTGGGAGGAGAGGCGACCAGAAATACAAATCTTTGGCAAAGCCACCTCCACAATGTTTCGGCCACCAAGTTTAGACAACAAGGTATCACAGATTAGGGCGATTTTCTTCAATAAGGGGGAGTCCCTAGGATGGGGGATCCAATCCCAGATAGACACACCTCAGAGATGGTATGCATGGATCCATTTCACCCAAAGTGAATTAGCTTTAGCATGGATGTTCCATAGTGTTTTCGCTAAAAGATTTAGATTCCAATACTTACAATTTTTCAACCCAAGGCCCCCTTCCTCTTTAGGCATGCAGATATTCACCCAAGCCACCCTATAATGTTTACCACCCCAGAGAAAGAGGCAATAAATGGCAGCAAGTAGATCAAGAATCACCACAGATAGCGGGAACGCCTGAAGCCAGAAAGATAAGACTCCTTGAATAACTGACTTGATGAGTTCGGCTCTTCCAGCATAAGATAGAGAGCTCCCCTGCCACGCATGTATATATGATTCCACCACATCTCGTAATCTGGAGAATTGAGCAACAGAGACCCTCATTGTAGCAAGAGGCACACCCAAATACCGAACATGGAAAGAACCCATATTGAACTCGGTCATCTGCAAGATATCTTCTTTGTCCCGATCCCATACACCACCCAAGAAGATATTGGATTTGAGGGGATTAACTCTTAAACCTGAAACGCGGTTAAGCACTGCTAGTCCATCCAGCAACACACGGACTGAGGGGAGGTCTCCTCTGGAAAAAAGCATAAGGTCATCAGCGAAGGCGAGATGGGTGATCCCAAGTTGCTTGCACTTCGGATGATGATTAAAATCAGAATCTGTCGTTCTCACATCAAGGACCCGAGATAGATATTCAAGGCAGAATAAAAACAGGGTAGGTGACATTTGGTCACCCTGACGCAATCCTCGTCGCCCCTTAAACATACCGTGGAGGTTGCCATTGATCACTATCGAATAAACACACTCAAGAATCTAAGCAACAAACCGTGGCCAACCCTAACAACATTTCTTCCAGAAAATCCCAGGAGACCATGTCATAGGCTTTAGAAAGATCAACTTTTAACATACAGCAAGGCGAAATACGCTTTCGGTTGTAGCCTCGAACCAATTCTTGGGCAAGAAAAATATTATCCAACATATTCCGACCACAGATAAAAGTAGATTGGGCCGGTCTACCAAATCCACCACCACTAAGGCCATTCGATCAGTAAGTATCTTCGAAATGACCTTATACACCACATTCAGGCAAGCAATGGGCCGAAAATCAGAACTTTCGGTGAAGAGGTAGTTTTAGGGATGAGTGTGAGGACAGTGTGGTTCAGCTATTTTAAAAGACGCCCATTCACAAAAAATTCAAGCACAACCGCACGTACATCCTCGCCAACTTTGTCCCATTGATGTTTGAAGAATGCAGTCGTATACCCATCCACACCGGGGGCTTTCTCGTTGCCAATATCAAACATAGCTCTACGTATATCACCATCAGTGATAGGGGCAAGCAATTGCGTACAGATATCAGGGTGGAGAAGCTTTCCCTGCCTTACAATCCAAGGATCAATCGACTCCCGAGGGCTGGAGGAACCAAGGAGTTCCTAGTAGTAGGAAACAATACAAGTTGCAACTTCGGCATGGAGGTAGTTTCTGTACCATCCTCCTTAAGAAAGTGGGTGATAGTATTCAGCCAATTGCGCTTTCGAACCATCGCTGAGAAGTATCTAGTATTTCGGCCCATCTCCGACAAATGTGTACATTTTGTTTTTTGTTGGAAAAACATCTTCTCAGCCTCCTGGAGTAGTAAAGCATGTTTACATTTAGTTTTCACCAAATCAATCAAAGACGAGTCAGCAGGGGTAAACAAAGAGCATTGGTAGTAAAGCTGAAAATCCTCCTTATCTTCTTTCGCTCTGTGAGTGATGTGCCCATAAGCCTCTTTATTCAAGCTTTTCAAAGAAGGTTTCAGAGCCTTCAATTTAGTGGCAATGATATATTGTGTTGTACCACTCACCGGGGTTGCCCATATAGAGTCGATAAGACCTTGGAAGTTGGGGTGTTGAAGCCAAAAATTAAAGAATTTGAAGAGCCGATTACCATAGTCTGGCTGTTGAATAAATTCCACAACTATCGAACAGTGACCAGAATCAATCCGCATAGAGAGAAAATCGACTGAACAATACCAGCCCCGTAAGTCCCAAGCCTGATTAACCAAAACACGATCCAATTTTGCACAAAGCTGGTTTTTATGCCAAATAAAAAACTCCCATCGGGAAGACGCATCTTCCAAGCCCAAAGTTAAGTAAGTGTCTCGTAGGTCTTTCATCACATAGGCAGTGGGTGGGTTACAACCAATTCGCTCCGTAGGGCGACAAACACAATTAAAATCCCCTATTAATATCCAAGGTGTCCCCGAAGCTACATTCAGCCCAAGTAACGCCTTCCATAGCTCCCTCCACTTAGGCATGATATACAATCCATAAATGTAAGTCACCAGGAAATCACGTTTTGTAACCTAACTGTGCAACCGACAATGAAGATACTGCTCACCTCTCGCCAAGACAAGACAAGAATAAATGGAGGGTTGCCAAACAATAGCCATCCGGCCCTTTTCAATCAAGTCAAAATTATGGTGGTACGCCCATCCAGGAGTTGACTACTGAGAAGTTGATTTAAGCTCACTAGAGTTAGTTTAGTTTCCAAAAGACAGAGAAAATGGCACTGGTGTTGTCGAGCAATAGTGACAACGTTATGTCGTCACGAGGTCATGCCAAGACCTCGAACATTCCAACAAAGGAGAGTCATTTGAGCACTCGGGAGGGTCCATCCCCTCCAGGTTTAAGAGTAGAACATGCAATGTGAAATTTTTGCCCAACCTTACTTCGCTGAGATGGAAACAAGCCCTTACCACCCGAAAGAGAACCAGGTTTAGTAACTGCTTTGCCTTTTAGTTTAGCTTTGGTGACCACTTCCCTTCATCCTCATTGTCAACAAGCCCTTCATTCGCTGGAACTGCCTGGGCGAGGATAGTGCTGCCTGGAGCTATAGTGTCCTGCGGATTGGTATTAGTAACAGGTAGACTAGTCTCTGAAGGAACTAGCTCTTGTGCTTGTGCTGTAGAGATCATTAGGGTAGTGTTTTCAACAGTAGGCAAAACACTCGATACTCCCATTGCTACCCCTGAAGGCTAATCCATCAAGCTTGCTTCCCCTGCCTCTTTAGCAGGACCTGCCTTGGCTACCCATTTTCGCTTAATTGGGAGTGTTTTTTTACAAGTGAAAAAATGATGGCCAAACTGTTTACATGTCAGCAACCGACTGAGTATAACATAGTCCAATGCGAGCCCGTTGGCTAGTGACACGATCAGTACAGATTGGTTTCCCTACCTTGGAAACAAGTTTAGATAGGCTTTTGGTTGTCCAGAGGTCAAGGGGGACATTGTGGAGTTTAATCCATATAGGCACCTCCATAAAATCATGGAAGTTAAAAGCAAACTCTGGCAAAAGTGGCTTCATCATTAGAGTTTCCCCAAACAACGTGTAAGGTCCTCCTGCCAAGACACAAGTCCTGTCCTCCTCAGTTTTAAACCGAAAGACCAAACAGCCACCTTCATGGGGGATTATTTTACACTCCACATCCCATTGCTTGATAAGTCCTTCCACTGCTTTCATTCCCGAGAATCGATCTGTGAAGACACCAACCAGACAAAATCCCCACTCCTATTCCAAGTCCAAACGATCTTCAACCAAGATGTGGACTTCATCCTCCTCCATTGTGGTTGCTAAAGGAAGCCCTTGGGTTCTATCTCGGTTATGGCAGAATAAACTAGCAAAGGAAGGTTTAGAGCCTTCAGGTTGACCAGACTTGGGGTCTGCATCCACGGCCCCTTTAGTTGTAGAAGACTCATGAGAATTAGGTTAGGGCATTGTCTCAAGCATAGGATCCGCAAGTTGCTTAGGACTTGGCTCAAGAGTTTCAGAAGTATCTTTACTGCCCAGGGCAATTTCTTCATCTTCAAAGGAAGGTTCTAAGCCACACACATTAGCATTAACGATTTCATTAACAACACCCTTCCCAGATTTCAAAGACACTCTAGATTTATACACAGGGGGAAACAGTAGGTTTGCGCATAGGCACTGGCGTATTGGAGTGTTGATTACCAACAACAGGACCTGTCGAAGCATCATTTATGTAGCACCCCACTCTCGCAAGACTCGAATCCGATATCGTGGGTGATATCCGAGCCTGTGTCTCACGAGAGTGGTATGCTAGAGTACTCGAATACTATCAAACATTCAGTATAAATTTTTTTAAAACATTTAGGTCATCATAATACAATCACAGTATTTAGCCATCAAATGTACAAAAATCCATAATCACATTGGGCCCAATTTTATTCATAAACATTTCAGTGATCACATTACAATCAATAAA
>JANZLF010000004.1:6407680-6418016 GCA_026546835.1 Erythroxylum foetidum | reverse complement strand
ATTTTTTCCAAGTGGATAATGATAAAATCTTAAAAGTATATTATATTTAATGAATTATATGTTTTAAATGAATAATTTGTAATTAATAAACTCAATTCAATAAATAAAATTTAGTATAATTAATATATCTATAACTGAGTTGTTACCTATAATATTTTAAAAATCAAATCAAACCAGCTAGTTCAACCAAGTTAGCTAGGAACTATCCTATTTTTTTCGTTTGATTACTTATAAAAACCCCTAAAACTTAAAACTGGTCAGTTAAAATGTAAATTGATTGGTTTGACTAAACCTTTAAAAAACCATCCAAACTGGTTGGGATAAATTTCCTCTTTCTACAGTGTTTTCTAGGTTTGTGATTTCTGGAACTAGGTTTGTGATTTCTGGATTCTTTTTCTCTTGGTCCAATTAGAAGTGAAACAAAAAAAAAAACACAATAGAGATGAAGTTTGTCCATTTTGTCTTATTTGATTTTGTGTTATTCTTTGCATCTTCACCAAACTGATTTTCATGGTGTTATTTTTTAGGCAAAACTACACTCAAAATTCAAATGCATTATTTATGTGTCTGAGTTTCAAGTTTTTTTTTGTTTAAAGTTTATAAAACAATATGAAACATAGTGAAATAAAGGCCTTAGGTGCGTGTTGAATTTTTGGATACTTTCTTAGGATAGTGATGATTTTTGTACTTCATGGCTTTTCATTAGTTTCACAATATTTTTACCGGTTTTGAAGACAATAAGTTGGGAAAACATAAAGGTGTGATTAAATATAAAAAGTAAAATCATGTTTTCATTTTGAATTTTGTCAAAGATTGCAAGTGGTTTTTTTTCCTTTGCCTTATTACTAGTTGGATTGGCTTACATAGTAATTTCAATTAATACAAGGAGATTGAGGCCAATAATGGTAGGTTTGGTTACAATATTGAGATTTTATTTTTTTTCTATAGAGTTATGTGCTTAACTAAGGAGTGATGGACTAAAAGGTAGAAAAAAAGGGAATATTATTGTTTCAAAAGAATGAATTTGATTTGTATCCCATTTCGAGGTTTTGTACATATGGTAGGCAATATATTGTTATTGTGGTGATTTCTTTATTGTTTTATATGTATTGTTTATACTTTTTTTATCTTTAGGATTATGAGTTTTTAAATTAAGTTTAATATAGTCTTTATGTTGTTATTGTGGTGATTTCTTTATTGTTTTATATGTATTGTTTATACTTTTTTTAGCTTTAGGATTATGAGTTTTTAAATTAAGTTTAATATAGTCTTTATGTTTATATTGAAGTATGCTTTATCTTATGATGAGAATATGGAAGCTTAAAATATGATAGTTGTCTCTAAAATGATGATTTTAGGAAGGCTAATTCTTATATGTAGTACTTCACTACTTTTTCCCTTACCTGTTTTAATTTGTAGCTTCATTAATGAGTGAGTTCTTTCTTGATAAAAGTATCATTGCTAAAGTTTGAAGGAAACTTTATCAAAAATTACTTATCTATCAAAATATAAGCGATTTTAATACTTTAAAAATGATATCTGGTATGATTAGTTTAACTTATTAGTTTTTACATCATTTTCAATTATGACCCCAATTTGTCATTTTCAATTACAACCCCAATTTGTACTTTCACTATTAATTATTTGTCAATAACTAATAGCTATTTCCTATATGAGTGCACAACTCGATATATTATTGCAGTTATATATTGTGGGAGTAAAGAATTCACTATAGAGTATAATATCCATTCTTTTTTGGGTACTTGAGATTGATCATTTGACATTTATGACACATAAAATACTAGATTCAATATGAATAATTATTTATGTTTAGTTTTGAGAAGAATCTATGGTTGAGTTTCTCAGTTTCTCTAGTTTGTCTTTAGCTACTTTTGCATGCAATAGATTGATGCAATAAATGTTGTAAATCCTTCTATTAGGCTTTTCAATATTTGCTTCTAGATTGGGGTTGTATTTTATATAGTGAATTGGTGGATCATAAGGGCAACCCTAATATACAGAGCTTCCCGCTTTGCAAATGTCAATGGAGAGTCATCAATTATACGCAATCTTTCATTTGCATTTTAAAAAGAAGCTATTTATGTTATTCAAACCCGTGACCTTCTGATCACAAATAAGTAACCAATAACGAAAGAATCAGAACAAAAAAAGGAATAAAAATAGAAAGTAAGAATCGAAATAATAATGAAATTACTAATTAAGCTTGCTTGTTATGATATTAAATAAAGTTAATAGTTATACTAATATTTGGTATTAAATATTTAAAATGATAATTAATTTTTTGCTAATATTTAATTATTATATGATTTATTTTGTAAATAAATAATTAAAATATTTTATTTTTTATAAATAATTTTTCAATTTTTAAATAATTATGAATAATTTTTATAATAAGAATAAAAGAATCAATGAAACAAACTAAAATAATTAATGATAATATTCTGATAAGAATTAATATCTTGATAATATTTTCATAATAAATTAATAACTTGATAATATTTTCATAATATATCTTATCACTTATTCCTAATATTTGATTCTACCTTATACCTAAATAAGAGTTTAGGACTTTTTATAATTTATTCCGATCTTGTCATTTTCTTTTTTTATTTAGGGTTAATTATTAAAAAAATCTCAAACTTTTACCCAATATGTAATTATAGTCCGAACTTCGAAACGTGACAATTAAATGTTTAGACATTCAATTTTTTATAATTCTAGCCTAACATTAGTGTCTTCGTTAACTTTGTCGACATGACTTGTAATATGTACTAAAAACCTTAACTATTAATGCACGTCAACCAAAATTAACACATGTAACAAAGATTAATAAAACGACATCATTTTATCACATAACTAAAATGATGTCGTTTCAAACAATGACGTAGTATGAAGTATCCCTAAATCAATTTACGTAGCCTCAAGCCCTCACCCTTCTTTTTCAATTTGTTCTCCCAATGCCCTCATCATTTGTTTTCAATTTGTTCCCTTCATTTTTAATTTGTTCTCCCGATACCCTCACCCTTCCATTTTCAGCTTCTTCTTCTGATACCCTTAGCCCTTCATGCATTACAGGAAGCTCCTTTTAACAGGAGTAGATGCAAGGGTCGAGGTGGTTTCTCTCCATACTTCTTCCCAGTCACCAATCACTTGAGTGGGATTTTCTTGAGTTTCTTCAATTAAATCACACTCCATTTAATAAATATATTCTAAAAGAAAGGCATAGCATTCATAAAATCAAGCAATGGTAAAATAAGCTTTAAACCTAACCTACCCATAAGCCATCTATTCTAGAATAACCAAAACCTTAACTTAGAAATCCCAAAAATCCATAGATCTTACCCTTCACTCATGTCACTGGTTCTAATGATACACTTGTGCACACCTGCATCGCAAATGCACATGTTATATGAATGAGTTTTTTTGTGTCTGGGTGTACACATACTCATCCAACATGCAATGCATCCAGAAATGACTTAAAAGTGCTTGATCATGAGCATATTTAAAATCCTCCATCTTGAAGGGCCGAATATCCGCACTGCTATACAATCCAGGAAATGGTTTGTTCTTTGCTTTCGCTGAAGCTTTCTCTTGAGATTAGAAGGAGTTTATGTTGGATTTCAGATTCTAGAACACCTCTTGTACTTTTCTAATGAAACCTTTTAAATGCAAACTTCTATTTAGCTGCTTCTACATCACACAATTGATCTATCTATATAGTGCGGGTTGAAAGGAAAACTAAAGCCCGAGGCTATTTCAACATTATGAGCATAACACACAAATTATACGAAAATAGATGAAGTTAAATACTATTTTTATTAACCTTCTTTTCCTTCTCCAGTATCTCTTGAATGGGACCATGTGCTGCAGTTATGCAAAAATTTTGAAAAAAACATGAATAAAAATTCGATCTTAAAAATGGAAAATAGATGAATAGGTAAGAGGATAAAAGAAAATACATCAAACCTTTAAATCACTTCCAGAATAACCATTAGTCATGTTTGCCACTGTTTCCAGATCAACATCAGTTGCCAAATCTTCTTTGGCCAATATAACCTTCAAAATCTTTTCTCTGTTTTGTGCATCTGGCAAGTTAACCATCAATCTGCACATCCCATTTGTACAAGTCAATAATCTTTTCTTTGGTGTCATACTAAATTTTTGATTAGAAAGACTCTTTACATACCTACAACAGTTCAGGTTTGGCTCATAAATATCAAACGACTAACTCTAGAATATCAACATCTAACAAGTTGAACACCAAACATAGAACATAGATTTAAATCACCAAAATTCGAGAAAAGATTGTGAACTGCCAGCCAACAAGGTGCCATCAAACAATGTCTAACAGAATAACATTTTCATCAAGTTAAAGACATCAAAAGAAAAAAGAAGAGCATTGAGATCCATATCACTAACAGTATCAAAACCAAAAATTTTCAACAGTGGGACCCATTGAATGGAAAATAATTAACAAATATTGATGAAGACACCAAACAACTTCAAGATGAAAATTGACTTACCTTTTATAGCTACAATCATAATCTAGATTAGTAAGATCCTTCCCTCTATCTCTGAAAATAGCCACTCGAGAAGTACCATCCCTCATAGTGATATTTTTCTCTTAATCAATAATAAAGTTTCTGCAACCTTCATTCTCAATTGTGCCTATATTCAATTTTTCTTAACAGTAAGAACTTGAGAAATAGCATCGTCAGAGTTGGAAAACCCTAAATCTCAGAGAACAAACAAAAAGATTAAGAAGAAAACCATGGATGAGTTATCGATGTGATTCATGACGTGATTCAAGAGGAAGCCACCTCTTAGCAGATGAACTTTCATCTACAGTTGCCATTTTCTTCCTTTTCCACTTTGGGATCGAAATTGACTACAAAGCTTCTCTTCACTTGGTCTACTGTCCTTCGTTGATGCGTGAGAGTGAACGAATGAAACAAAAGACTCTGGAGAAAATGAGAGTGAGACGCTGAGACGGTGAGAGAAAACAAGAGCAAGGAAAGAGCCAAAAGAAGACTACGGAGAAAACGAGGAATGACGATGAGAGAGGAAAATGTAGCGAGGGCAAAATGGACATTAAAAGTATATCAGCTGATTGGGATGAAACGCTCTTGTAGAGAAGCTTGTTTAAAATGAGTTAGTTGGGATGAATCAGCCAACCCAACCAGCTCATAACCAAACAACCCTAATAGTTTTTTTTATAGACTTAACAAGCTAAAATGGTTCAATCAGCTAAAAAAAAGCTTATCAACTCTTTACCAAGCAAGGCTAAATTAATTGATAATAAATTTTAGTAAATTATGTTTCTTAGTTATCATAAGAAAAACTCTTTTTTCAAAAATTTTTAAGACATTCTAGTCCAATTAGAAAACCATTTCGATTCTAGTTAGAAATTACTTATCCTAATTAGATAAGTAATTTCAAATGTTAAAGGAAACTACTTCTAAAATTAAATAAAATGCTTTAAATTTTAATTAAAATCATCTAATTATTTATTCACAGATTAATTTCTTAACTAATTAGAAAATTATTACGTAATAAAATAGAATAATACTTCCAAAATTATTAAAGAACACTCTTTATGTTAATTAAAATGAATTCAAAATTTAATAAAATATCTTTTTTAATAAATCAAGAAACTTATTATTCATAAATAAGGAAACAATTTCTAAATATATAGAATAATAATTCTCTAAATAACAATAATAATTTTAATTTATTTCAATAGTTTAGTTAAGAAACAATTTCTTAACTACTTACGAAAAAAATTTCTTAATTTTAAGGAGTCCAATGAATTAATTTCAATTTAATTAAAATATATTTAATTTTAATTTTAGAAACAACTTTTCTAAATTTTAAGGAAAGTTCTAAATTTTTCTAAATTTTAGAAACAAAGAAGGAAATTTCAAAGTTGGTCCAAACTGAAGGATGAAAATTTAACCCTATTGGTTAATACATGAAACCTGATCCTTTTTGGCTTACTGGACTTACTGCTTGCAAAAGTGGACTTCATCTTTTTGCAACACCAATGGCTCTCCTAATTTCAAAGCTATCTGCTTGACTTTATGAAACTCTTGATTAAGTCATTGTCCATCCTGTTAAGGGCTTCTTACTTTTCTCTAATCAACTTGAATGCATGTTTATGCTTAACAACCTCATTTTCTAAAGAATTAAATTTGTTCTTCAACTCCTAAATTTTTTGTTAGGAGATTCTTACCTTTAGTTTCCTCTACATCATAATCCATTCGATCTTGATGTAGAGGCTTAATTTGTTAGAGTTACATAACTTGATCATGGCAAGACTCCTTGAAGCAAGCAAAGAATTTTTCAGCTTTACTAAGAAGTCACCTAATAGTAGATGACTGAGTTATAGAGCAATATATTATAGTATACTTAAAAAAGAAATATGTTGAATTTTAATTAAAAACTGCAACTTCTATTTCATAATAAGTCTCGAAGATTCCTTGACTCTTTATTCCTCAAAGCTTATTATTGGTGCGGTACTAGAGGGAATGTCAAGTGACACATCTAGGAAACTCAATTCAAAGGCTTCTTCTAAAGTTACAACTATGGTCCAAACATCTTTTGCTTACAAGACAATTTATTAGAAGGCTATCATATTAACATGTAGTGTAAAGGAATTATTGTTTTTATGTCCAGTAAAGTAACTTCAATGATCTTTTGCTCAGGGGAAGTACTGGATTTTCCATGTTCCAATTCAAGAGGAAAGAAATGACCATCCTTATTTGTGGAATTCATGGTGGAAAGAAAGGTAATAAATAGTGGAAAGAAAGGTAAAAGCAATAAATGGAGTTTCATACCATTGTTATTATCTTCAACAACCTTTTCAGGCATAAAGGAAGTCCCTTCAATAGGAAGCGTATCTTTAGTCGCAGGCCTTATGTTCTTAATTTCGCTAAGCAACTTAATGGAAGAACAAGTGGACATTCTAGCATAACTTTTTAGGATTGGAGTTTTAGCTTTCTTATAAATAGAAGTCGTTAAAGATTTTTGTTTGATCTTTTGCTTAAGGAGAGGATTGGGAGCCACTCTTTTTTAGAGGATGGCTTGCTTTCTTCTCTACTATCAGGCTTTAAGATTCTAGAATACGTAATAATAAAAGTTATGAATAAATTTCAAGGAACCAAGAATCTTCTAATCAGAGGGATTATTTTAAAGAGAGGTCGAATCTATACAAGGCATTAAATGCTAATAACTTTTTAACCACTAGGAGTGGTAAGCCTTTGTATTAGTGATACTAGTAGCAAAAAATCTTGCACTTGAAAATGTGATATTGATAAAAAAAATTCCAAAAGAATTCTTTATTGATAGCAATTACCTTAAAAGGAACTCCTAATAAGTTGTTTAGAAAATGTATAATAGGAGGAATCCTTAGAGAAAGGCCAAGTTTCCTACTCTAGAGGTAAGGGAGGTACATTTCAAATGTAAAGTTGTAATGGAAGGGTTGAGTTTTAGGACTTTATAACCACTAACAATGAAAAATCTAGGATTGTTATAGACAATAAAAATTTTATAATAAACATTCAAGTAAGATGATTTACAAGTTTTAAAAAGTCTAAGCCAATAAGGCCTTTTGAAGAAGTCTTCAAAAGGATTAAGCCAATCTATAAACCTAGACTTAAGAAATAGCAGATTATTGAAGATGTCTTTAGAGGATATACTATGGAAACTAGAGGATAGATGAAAACCAAGAAAAAAAACTAAGGTCAAAAGAAGGCAAGCCTTCTCTTTCCCTAAGTTTAAGAAAATAGGCAAAAGTCCAAAGTTAGAAAAACTAAAAATAGAGGTTAAGTCGTTAGATTGGAGAGGGATATCCTTAAGCTTGTATAAAACCCTAAAAAAAAAGAGCATAAAGAGAAGAACTTACAAGAACTTGTTGCTTTACAAAAAGGAAAGAATTTTAGACTGGCTTTGTTATTAATAAGACAAAAGATAAATTCATTTAGAAAAACAAACTTGAAATGTTCTTCTTTAAAAATAGGGTTTCTTAAAAAAAACATAACTATTTATCAACCCAGAATAAGAGGAATATTTAAAAGCACTAGGGTTCAATTAAACAAACAAAATCATCCCCAATATTAGGCAATCTAGTTAAAAAGAAAATGTCTTGCAACAAAGTTGAAGCATGACCAAAAGGAAATATAAGGAGATACACATAGGAAAATCGTAGATACAACATTGGGTTGATATTTTATGGAATTCTTGGAAAGGACTATTAACTACAAAAGATCATGTCTCTTCTAGGTTGAATGATACAACATATATAACATGTCCATCCACTTAGTTAGGCCACAGTTTTAGGGATTCGGGAGCTTGAAACAACACAAATTCTAGAGGTAAGCTTGACTTTTTTTTTTCAAATAAAAGAGTGATAGATGAAAAGAAAAAATAGGTGAAGGAGTCTTGATAGTGAGAGGTAGACTGTTCTCACAATCAAAATAAGGAAATCCTTCTACAGTGGTAAAAATAAGAATTCAAATGTCGGAATTACTGATAAAAAATAAGGGCTTGACAATTCTTTTACCTAATTCTTATAAAGGTCATAAAAGGCTTACACCAAACAGAAACCACTTTAAGCTTTGGAACATATGGAAAGAAGTAAATTTAAAAGAAATCGAAGAGATTTTTTTATAAAAGTATGAAAATTAGAAACATGCATCAGTGGCATTCAATTTAGAAGAGTCTGTTGAAGAAGAGGAAAAAGTGTGATGAGAAGAAATCATGGTAATATAATTCACAAATAAAAAAAATACTAAAGTAAAAAAAGAGGATAGAGATCATCTTAAGGTTGAGATGGGAAGTGAAGAAGTAATGGGAAGATTTTATAATGGAAAAAGTTGAATCTTAAAGGAATGGCCAAAGTTTGAAATTAAAAGATATTTTCTATCTTCTGTAACGGAAAAAGAAATAAGGATTTCAAATGTGAAATATCTTAATGCAATTTTTGGATTTGAATTTTCTTATTTATAAAAGATTGTTTAGGATTTAGGAATATCCTCACAAACATTAGGCCTAACTCAAGAATTCAGTCTAGAATTTGTAAAGATATTAGGATGGAATTCAAAGTCCAACTTATAAAAGACCAGGGAATTTTTGTATCATATGTTTATTTTGTTTAACTAAACATATGTGGCAGACATTTGTTGATAGCCTAAAACTAATTCAACCATGAGGCTAAAAAATTCATTCAATCAAATGGAGTTATCATAGAAATGAAAGCTCAATAAATGTTTATTTAAATAATTCATATCTAATGGAAAACTAGGGAAGTGGGAAGAAAAATGTACATTTATGAAGTCCAATCTATGAAAGTTGAGAAAATGATAAAAAGTAGTATACAAAACATGGCTGAGTGGGTTGGAAGTTAGAAAGTTACTTAAGGCAAAAGTCCAAAATTTGAGAAGTTAAGAAAACAATGGTAGGTAGTTAGTTAAGATATAAGAAAGTGGACAGTCATAGGAAAAACTGCTTAAGGATCGAAGGATTATAAATTCACCAACATCGTGAGGAAAAATGAAGGACCAACATAATCATAATACAACAAAAGATCAATCTTCAAATAAAACAATTAGCCTATTTTAGAAACATTTTTTAGTTTTCTTTACATTGTGAATTTTTCATATCAAATTCCCTTTTGTATTTTGTGATTTCCTTTTGCTACGATCAATTACTTTTTTTGCTTTAGATTTCAATTCAACACAAGTTATCATTTTTAATAGCTTAGAACTCCATTTTCTAAGTTTTTCGAAACCCATTTATATCATCCATAAGAACTTGGGTATAAATTTTGGGAGAATTCCTTCATAGCACATTCAAATTCTAGGTTAACACCAACAATAATGATTTGAGTTTATTCAACATATCAAAGTGTTAAAATATTTAAAATCAATTATAAAAATATTTAAAATCAAACCATATATAATACTATATCACAACAAATTACTTAATTGATGATATGTCTAACATAAAGAAACCTATAAGTGACTGCTGCAATTATCACTTAACAAATCCTTAAGGATTTATCTTATCAATTTAGTTTGTGAACTATGTTTAAGATTTTATTTGAAACTTGTTATATTATGTAACTAATTATAGTATATATAAGTCTCCATATTGTTACACTATTTTATTTTACTTTTGTAATAATAGTACTACATTGTAAGCAAGAGTAAAAAAAAAATAAAGTTAAGTCTTAAAATTTTTAATTATTAAATCATGAATGTTTCTAAAACTAAATTCAAGTCCAATAAATGTGATTAAAAATATCATAAGGCTTTGG
>JANZLF010000004.1:6389803-6400241 GCA_026546835.1 Erythroxylum foetidum | reverse complement strand
GATCTAATTAGTATTAATTAATTATATATATATATATATATATGTTGAAAGTCACGGCTGTGACTTGTAATTACATAACAAACAATTAATTAATAATAAGAATTAATAAAAATACGTAATAATTTATAATCAATAATAACATAAATAATAATATTTAATAATAAATAATACCATAATTAATAGTCAAATAATAATTAATAAATAATAATTATTAATTGATAATAGCATGCTCATGGGTGTGATGGGTGTGTTGTCACACCCATGAGCAAAGATTTAATAATTAAATAATAATAATTTATAATTAATAATAACATACATAATAATCAATTAATAATTAATTAATAATATTTAATAAATAATAATAACATGCACGATTGTGACTAATATATAAATAATAATAATAATAATAGTAATAATAATAATAATAATAATAATAATTGATAATTAACAATTAAATAAGAATTAATAAAAACATGTAATAATTTATTATTAATAATAATATAAATAAAAATATTTATTAATATTTAATAATGAATAATAACATAATTAATATTCAAATAATAATTACTCAATAATTAATTAAAAATATTTAATAAATAATAATAACATGCATGGTTAATAATAATAATTAATAATTACATACTTAACAATTAACTAATAATAAGAATTAATAAAGACATGTAATAACTTATAATTAATAATAATATAAATAAAAATAATTAATAATATTTAATAATGAATAATATCATAATTAATAATCAAATAATAATTAATCAATAATAATTTTTTAAATGGTAATAACATGCTTGTTAGCATAGACTTAATAATTAAAGAATAATATTTAATAATTAATAATAACATGCATAATAATTAAATAATATTATTTAATAAAAATAATAACTTTTTAGTCACAAACGTGTATGCAATAGTATATAGTTAATAATAACTAATAATTAATAATTAATAATTAATAATTAAATAATTAACAATTAATTAACAATAAGATTTAAAAAAACATGCAATAATTTATAATTAATAATAAAATCAATAAAAATATTTAATAATGAATAATTCCATAATTAATAATCAAATAACAATTAATCAAAAATTAATTAATAATATTTAGTAAATAATAATAACTTGCACATGCAGTAGTTTATAGTTAATAATAATTATTATTACGTAATTACATAATTAATAATTAATAATTAATTAATAATAAGAGATTAATAAAAACATGTAATAATTTATAATCAATAATAAGGTAAATAAAAAATACTTAATAATATTTAATAATGAATAATACCATAATTAATAATCAAATAATAATTAGTGAATAAAATTATTAAATGATAATAACAAGTCACATCCGTGAGGCATTTTTTTCTTGTTTTTTTTTTATAATTTCCTTATCAAGTAGGCATTTTTTCCTGTTTTTTTAATAATTTCCTTATCAAGCAACGTGTTTGCAAATAAATTGTTATATAAAATATCATCTACAAAAAACATGGTCATATATGAGTCACGGCTGTGACAATTTATGTCGCAACCGTGACAAAACAAAATGATAGCATCTGCAAAAAACATGGTCATACATGAGTCACGGCTGTTACAATTTATGTCGCAACCGTGACAAAACAAGATGATAGCAGTCGTTGATGAAACGGACGGTGGAATAGAATTTCGTAATCTGGATCGCATTTGTCCTTATTAGTATGTATATATAGACATCATCACGTTAGTACGTATGAATCTATGTCAGCTTTCCAGCAACTCACACCACCTAGGCTGAAAAGCAAGTATGTGAAAATCGGACCGGACCGGACTGGTCTGACCGAAAATTGTCTGAACCGGTCATGTGTCCGGTTCGGTTATAGTTATTAACCCTGGAATATAAAAACCGGCCAGTTTATCAGAGAACCGGCCAGTTTATCCAAGAACCGGTTATTTGATAATCGGATGAAAAGTTAAAAAATCAAAACCTAAACATTTCTCATCATCTTCTCCTTCTCTCTTCTCAAAATGCCTCTATCGCACCTTTCTCTCTTCTCTCTTCTCAGATGCCTCCATCGCACCTTTCTCTCTTCTCAGATGTCGGGTGCTTGCCGAAGGAGCTCAGGTTGCTTTCAGATCTGGCCTTGTCTTTGATAAGTTCCAAGCAGCAGTCCACGAGCGAAGTCGTTTTGGAAATACTCAAGCTCTTCCTGGAAGCTTCTAGAAGCTGGTGTAGCCTCTCCACTCCGGCCATACACTCCTTGGTGTCCTTAGCACGCGCCAACTCTAGCGCCTCCTCCATTATAGACAACGCAACCTTCAGCGACCTCGATCTGACACGGCGAAGCTTAGATCTTACTTCGATTGGCTTAAAGAAGGCAGAGAAAGAGAGAGATTCCAATTTGTTGAGGTGGGCTCGAGGATTAGGGGGTGAGTAAGTATACACAGCATCGGGTGAGTATTATTGGGTCGGATTCGAGCTGGATCTAAGCAACAACAGGTTTGCTGGGAAATTCCAGATAGATTCTTTTTTTTTAATCTTCTAACGGTGTCGCACATTGTACATGCAGCTTCGTGGTCGTAGTGGGCGGCAAGGAGATCCTGGAAGTTCACGCTTTTTCTTGAGTCTTGAGGATAACATCTTTAGGATTTTTGGTGCCGACAGAATTCAGGTTTGATATATACTTATATAGTGTTTTTATTTGCTCTTTGAGTCTGTTCTAGGATCTTGTTAAATACCGTTGATATTGCTTAAAGGGATTGATGAGAGCTTTTAGAGTTGAAGACCTACCAATTGAGTCCAAGATGCTGACAAAAGCTCTAGATGAAGCTCAAAGAAAAGTGGAGAACTACTTTTTTGACATCCGAAAACAATTGTTTGACTATGATGAAGTTCTCAACAGTCAGAGAGACCGTGTCTATACTGAGAGAAGGCGGGCCCTTGAATCGGATAATCTTCAGTCTCTAATTATTGAATATGCTGAACTGACAATGGATGACATCTTAGAGGTAAGTTATAGAAGAAGTTGCTGCTTAATCAGTTTTTATTCCTCATAGTTGTTCTGAATGACGAATTCTTTATATTGTAACTCCAAGTCTTTCTTGAAATTTAAATGTTATTTTGGGTAGGCAAATATTGGCTCCGATGCTCCGAAAGAAAGTTGGGATCTCGAAAAGCTTGTTGCAAAAGTTCAACAGTTAGTGGCTCTGAAATTCTCTTCAAGCAGTTGTATATAGTGGATGCTTATCTTGATCAATATGGCCCTAAAAATTGTGACATGAATTCCTGTAATTTCAGGTACTGCTATCTTTTGAATGATTTGACACCAGATGTTTTAGGAAGCAAATGTTCAAGTTATGAGGAGTTGCAAGATTACCTTCGTCTTCGTGGTCGTGAAGCATATTTACAGAAAAGGGTTAGTAAAGTGGACATCGATGCTTGCAACGGGTTTATCCTTATTGCAATATAGTAACTAATCTTTAAAGCCCAGCATTCATCTACACTAGCAAGGTGCAAATACAATGAGACATGCACTGAATTGCCATCATGACGCTGTTAATACATATATTCATGTGTTACTTTTGTGGTATAAGTTACCAATATTCCATTGCCTGAAAACAACTCATCAAGCCAAGCTAACTGTCAACCATGAATTCCTAAAAGATTTGATTCTCTATGATCCACATAATTACAATGCTCTTTGCAAAATTGCTGTATTGTGACAATCAGTTGGATGATCCAAAATACCAAAAAAGACGGCTTAAGTAGGCCTATCTTCTTAAATTTGTACAGCACACATTTTGAATCTCTCCGCATGTTCTGTTTGGAAGTATTGATATGGCTAGTGCTGCCCCTTCCTTCCCTCAACTATTGTATGTCTTCTAGGAAATTGTGGAGAACCAGGCACCAGGCTTAATGAAGGAAGCTGAAAGGTTCCTGATCTTGAGCAATATTGATCGCTTGTGGAAGGAACATTTGCAAGCACTCAAGTTTGTACAGCAAGCTGTAGGTTTACGTGGATATGCGCAGCGAGACCCCCTTATTGAATATAAGCTTGAAGGCTATAATCTTTTCTTGGATATGATGGCTCAGATAAGAAGAAATGTAATATATTCCATATACCAGGTTTGTAGATGACTATCAATTAAGTCTAGCATCCTTTATTTTTCATTCTGCCATTTCTTTAAGTATGATATGTTTTAATTGGGTGTCTTTGGCAGTTCCAACCTGTCTTGGTCAAGAAGGATCAGGAACCAAAACAGAACGAGAAATCAACCAGAGCTACTACAAATGGTAGAGGTGGTACCAAGGAACCAGATTCAGATCCTATTGGTGCAACAGAGTCATCTTCATCGACTGTCAGCCCTCAGGCTAGTGCATAGTCTTCGACATGATATTATTTTTAGTCTTCGTTGTGATATTATTTCGTTAAAGATGGTTCAGGATAGAAAGAAGAGAAATCTATTGCCCTTTAGTCGAACAGTAAATATAAGTTCAATTGCTTTTGTTAGAGAAAGAAGAAAATAGGAAAATCTCCTGCAAGGCTGTACGCCACAAATGAAGACTATTGAAAAGACAAATGCCTGTGGAGCTATAATTAAAACATGAAATGGGAAGTAAAAGAGCCTGGATCTCTTATTGGTCAATAAGGATCACCATTCAGGTTTAAACTCTAGTTTCTTTCCTTGTTTGGCTGCTATGAGAGATCATTTTAGCTAAAGCATGTTGTCCACAGTATAAAGATGTGCGTTTTCTTACCTCTAGCTTAAAACTGAAACATCTTGACGTTGTCCTTGACAAAACAGGGACGGTCAAGGTAAGTACTGATTAGTAAGTAATACACAAATTCCATTATCAAATGAAGACCTGAACCTGTCCGTACGTTGCTGACACCACAGGTGGTCAAAGATGACTTGCTTCTAATGGTGCTGTTATATCTTCAGTGCTTTAAACTATAAACTATTCACAAGGCACACCCAACTCTGTCGATTCCTGGGCATCTTCTTCTTTAAGGCAAGCTTCATGCCCACGAAGAATTCTCTCAACAATTTCATTGACATCATTTCCTCTAGCCTACATAAGCAATACACCAATCACAATCTCAAGCACATAGCAACACAATATAAGATAAAACAGAAGTTGCAACTTAAACTACTAACTTTTATGCCAAGGGCCATGGCAGTTTTCACTTTAACAAGTTCACCTAGTCTTAAAGATCCTCCCTTTTGATCCTTCAAATGGATTACTGAAACATTCCGTGACGAAGCTAAGCTAGGTAGATGCTTGGTGAGCCATTTAGGGTGGCAATCAGAGGCTAGTAGTACAGCCTGCATGCTCAACAGAAAGGATGGTACTATTCAAATATGTGCATAGCAGTGTAACAGCAAACTAATTGAATTGAAATAAGCTTAATGTTAGTTTTAGTTGAAATTTTTTTAATAGAATGTAAAATTATTCTATCATTTTGGAAAATATTTTAAAATAGAATAAGATAAAAGATAATGATTTCATACAACGTCACATTTAAACTTAAACGGTAGAAGTGAGTTTATCATTATATTACTTACATTATAAACTTTTAGTGATATCAATATTTTTATAAATCATTAGATTAAAAGTTTTACTTCCAAACAAAAATACCCACGATGCTCTGTTTTGTGAAGTTAATACAACCTGTAGATTGACCACCGGCGCTTTAGGGTTAGTGCAGAAGGCACGATGCTGTTTTGTGGGTCTTTCAATCTCCTTCGCCGCAGGCGGCATTCTTTCAAGTACACGCGTGACCTCATTGACCCCGACAGCAAATTGTTGCTGAGCTCAACGCAGACAAGATAGATTATTATCACTTAAGAAAACTAACCCTTTAACACAATCACTGAGAGACAATTACCAACCTTGTACCAGAATTTCTCTGGCAGCGAGTTTAGTTCCAACAGCTTTGCAGACTCTATTCCCCTGTTCGTTACAGTTAAAGAACATACGTTGCTGTAAACAGTGTACCCTAAAACACAGCACATTGAAGAAGTTCAAGTAGTGTACCGGTGGATTGATTTGAGCAAACGAGATAGACGTTCTCCTTCATAGCAACTGCAACCAAAATCGTCACCCAGATAACCAAATTCGAAGAATGAATTGTCAGAAAGCAGAAGCTCAAATTAATGTCGAAAGACAAGAGTTAGAGAAAAACAAAACCCACATACTCTTTCTCTTTAGAAACAAAGCAGGACTTCGAGGTATCAGCTTCGTTGCTATTAGAAGCTCTCTTCTTGTTTCCCATGTCGACTCTCTAAGGATTTGCCAGGTTTGAACGAAGTGTTATACATTCGCTTCAAGTGGATCAAACGCACTCAATAGCCCAAAGGACCTCACTATGCAGCCCAAACAAATTGTTTTTTTTTTATATTTTCTTTAGACTAACAACATAGCAATTCGATTTTTTTTTTAAATTTTCTTTAGACTACCAACATAGCTTCCGGACGTGAGATTGACCATTAACGTCATGTTTATGAATGAATAGGATGAAGCATAAATAACAAATTTAAAGAAATTAAACAAATAATTGTACATATAGTTTTCTTTGTGATTATTAGTAATGACTATATTTTTATTATTTAATATAATAAAAGGGATGATTGTTTGAAAGTAAATGAACAAACAGTTCTAAAATACCATATTAAAGTAATGATCGAAATTTTAAAAATCAATAGATTAACTAGAACCATATAAGATTTTAAACTAGATCTAAGTAAAATTTTTCTTAAAACTTCTGGATACTTTGACTTTATTGTAATGTAATGAACAACTCTACCTTCTTGGATTATTAAGAACTTTTAAACTACAATTATATTCTCTCTAAAGCAATATAATCCCTAATCTTAAATTGAATCAAACCAAAATCTCTTTCTAATCAAAACAACCTAAGAAAGCATTAACGTGCTTCATAAATTCTAGTGATAAATTTCACTCTAACCCAGAAAGATTATGTAATTCTCTCTTGAGCAACTCATTCAACCCTCATCATTAATATTGTGATCTAATATATAAATCATTTCTTGATCTCAATCTATAAATCCGATTAGTGGATCTTAAACTCTTGTTCTTTTGATTCAACACAAGATAAAATATGAACAAATTTAAAGAGAACTAAGAATTTCAATGTATATCAAATCTTACGATCTTTCTCACCTAGATTTGTATCTCAAGTAGTTCATAATAAAAGAAGAAAAACTACACAAAAATAAGAGGGAACAAAAGAATTAAAAAAATACATATGGTCGTTGAACTTTTAAATTCTTGTTGAATCATAATGGATTTATTGTTTCTTCTAAGATTGCTCTTTTCTTGACCTCTAAAACCTTACCTTTACATATTTTCAATTACCTCTCTTTTAATAATGTGAAATCCTAATTTTTTTGTCCAACTCAACCCTAACACATGACCAGTTAAGCTCTGTGTTGCTTCACTTGTCTTTCTATAATTTTTACATAATGAATTACTATCAACATAGGAATGAAAACGAGTCCGTGTAACCATCATATTGGTGAACATATGCTCAATACAAGAGTATGTTGCATGCGCTTGATGGAATAATATGCCTTTACTTTGAACACAGCCTAAACGTAGAACAATGTTGATACTATGTTCCTTGGATAAAAATCTTTTTGAGAAATGGAATAGGACATGTTTCAACAAGGCATTAACACATTTTTATGTTGTTTCCCTGTTTTGAGTCCTCTCTTCAATTATACCAAATTTGCTCCAAATTGACTCAAATTTTCTCTAAATTCATTCATTTTCCTTTAAGATACTAAAGTAAGACATGGAATAAAATACTCAAAATACAAGAAAAATGTTATCAAAATTATGCTAAAAATAAAGTTTGTTTAGCATATATCAAATTTTCCTATATTTATGCTTTTGTTTGTCCTCATGCTAATCAATTTTATTATCCTAACTCAATTAGTATATAATTCCAAAGCAAAAAGCAATAAACAAATCAAATATATCGATCAAGATTCTCAACCACTTATTTAATTGCTAAAGTCATCAAATTGTTAAGTAATAAGCTACTTATATCAATTCAAAACTAACACAATTCACTTTATAATTCTTTAAATTTTCAACTCAATTCACAAAATTCAACTCTACGTGTAAACTAAATATGCGCGAGAAAAGTATTTCAACTCTTAATCATGTTCGTACTCTTTATTGAAATAAAGCAAAACATCAATTTTAAGCAATATAAAGCATTCATAAGCTTATTTGAAAAGTTGTCAAGCTTTTTTACGTGAGAGAAATACTTTATCATAAATACTTCCTATTACTTAATTAGGTCGCTATCTCAAATAGCTACTATTCTCACTGTTTAACTTCACCTTTATTATCAATATAAAGCCAGCAGACTAAAATTACTTAATGATCAATTATTCACAATTTTCTCTTTTTATATATATATATATATGCAGGATAATGAAAATGCCCAAAAGATGTCACAGTTACTCAATGTATACACAAGTGATACAAAAAGAATCATGATGCTATTAAATATCTGTTCTTCAAATTTATGAAGCAAATTAAATTCAACTTAATCATCAAACTTATGGCTAATTGCATAAACTCTTCAAATTAAAAAGACAATTAAACTTATAATTAATTATCTAATTCAATCTGCTTTCAAAGTATAAAAATTTATAAAAATTGGTTTGTATTAAGATATTCACAATGAAATTAATAAACAACGGTATCAAAGAATATAAGAAGTCCCTTACACTTAAGTTATCCATTATCCTTAATGTATATGTAACACAAACAATAAAAGAAAAAAAAAGGAGAGAAATAGGGTAAAGGAGTGGTGCTTCCATGATATATCATAAGATCCAATCCAGGTTATTGAATTAAGAGGTCACATGCGTGTAATAATGCAATGTCATGAATAAAGGAACAATATAGTGTAGACATGGTAGCATGTTGGTGAACATTGTCTTTGATATTGAACATGGGGCATGTATCTTACTTATAGAAATTGATGTAAATCATGATAAACATATGATAGCGTATTGTAATCGTATATACCTACAATCCTCATCTAAGTATGGATGTGGACATATCAGGGTGTTCTCTAACACAGTAAGTATATAGTAACGTGTTTTACATTAGGTTGCTTTTAGGTTCTTGGGCTTCTATTGGAATCTTACAACTTAGAACAAATAGGGGATGAGATATAGAAGGTATTCCTGAACATGGTAGTAATACGAGACTGTGATATAACTGTGTTCAATAAAGATGCTCTCAAATTTTCATCTAAAATTTGGTATGCTCCAATATAAAAGAAGGCATGAAAAGGACATGTTAGGGTGTTTAAAAACACACTGAAAATATAGTATCATATTTTTCTTATGTTCAATTTTGGTACACTTATTTTCTCAAGTGTAAAAATTATATGATCTTATGTTAGGTGTCATATTATGACCTATAAACCTACAAAACTTGAATAACATTAAGTACAAGTTGAATGACATAACTAAACAAGCAATCAACTTCAATTTTTAGGTTTATCCTAAGTTTAACAACCACACGAACTCAAAATAAAAGCTTAAACAACAAAATGTAACAAAGAAATCTAAGCTAATAAAATTTAAGAAAAATCAAGAAATCTATAATGTTAGGTTGCTTTTCAACAATTACTTGTTTATAATTCTGTTAGCTAGACTTCTTACTTGGGCATCTCACCCATTATTAATCTTGATGCATGATTCCTACGAATCCATAAACAAAAATTTGACTAACATTAAAGGGTCCTAACCATTTAGGTTTAAACTTACTTGGAAATAGTTGAAGTCCGGAATTATAAAACAAGATTTGTTCCCTAGATTTGAACTCTTTTATATGCTTTGGATGTTTGTCATGCCTTCTCTTGCATTTTCCTTTTGTATTCTTGAATTTTCATGTCATATCGCACCATTCATCTAGTTCATTGATTTGGAGTATGCCCTTTTTCTTGCAAAATCTAGATCATAGTTAAAACATTTTATAACCTAATAAGCTTTATTCTCTAACTCCACCAATAAATGGTAGGATTTTTCAAGTAATCTAAATAGTGTGATGCCAAATGGGTGCTTTCTAAGCATTTCTATAAGTTTATAGAGCATCATTTATTCTTACAAACCAATCATTTTTTTAATTGCTCCATGGTTTTTCTAATATCCCCTTTAATTCCCTACAAGTTGCTTCCACTTGGCCACTAATTTTAGTGTAGCACCCCCTTACCACAGGGTATACACCGGGACGCCCGTAGGTCATTCCGATACATATCTTATGATAAGGGTGAACTACAAACAATCACTACTGTACCTCACATGACATCAATTCATAAAGCATCAATACTGAAAATCACTAATTTTTGAAACCATAAATTTTTCTCATTTCATATCATCAAAAGCAGTA
>JANZLF010000004.1:6368577-6385519 GCA_026546835.1 Erythroxylum foetidum | reverse complement strand
GAGTACAGAAATTATAATGCATGCACAATTCACATTAGCCTGTACTTAACCTGACCCGATCCATTTTACAGATATACTCGTTACTTCGGTAACGGGATGTTACAATTTAGCAGTTTTATCCATGCATATAAGCTTCCTTATTACACTAACAAAATAGCTCAACTCATTTTGTGATCTAATACTCCAATGGGATGTATGAATATGAACCTATAGTGGAGCCATTTTGACATCTCCTATATCAAATTGCAAAGTGATGACATTATCTTAAAAACATTGTACTAAATTTATGAAACTTTTTCATCTAAACTTTGAAATTAAATTAGAAGATGAACCAATTAAAGTCATTGATGTTGATTGTTCTAAGCCAAATTTATCCCAATCATTAATATACAATGCTACACAACTGGGAAAGTAATTCATTTTTATAAGAAAAAGTCTACCAATAAGGTACACCTTCTATATGTACCTAAGAGTAGAATTTCAAGGGTTGGTGAAATCATAATAAAATATCTTTAGAACTATATTATAATTATAATCTCTATAGAGATAAGATTGTTATTTTATTCAAATCTTATATGTCTAAATCAATATAAAAGGCGTTCAATAACCGTAAAAGGCAAAAAATAATTTCTCTGAAATTGTTTTTTATTCATAATTTGACTTGAGTGTTAGAGCGTGACTAGATATAACTTGAGACCATCTTTTCTATTTTACATATTCATGATTATGTTAAGAATAAAACTTTTTTCTTAACACCAATCCTCAACTACATTTAATCAAAAGAGTTTCAAAGGAGCCAAACCTAAAAGAATTTTAGTCTTTAGAAATAAGTGGAGGCTAATCAACATTAACCATATCATTGGCAATAGAGGCATTATCAAAGAGAACTTAAGGACTTATAAAGATAGAAGTTGTCTAACTAGAAGAACCAGAAAAGACAATTAGAAGGGTGCCAAGATGTCAGAAGATGATATTAGAGAAGAAGAAGGAACAGGGAGGGAGCAAGAAGAAGAGGATTGGGTAATTAAGTCAAAGTAAGAAGGAGAAAGATTGGAGGCTAGAGATGGTAATAGGTTTTGGGCAATCTTGTTTTAAAACTTAAGACTAAAAATGAAGTTGTCTTCTAATTGAGAGGGGGCCATTTGTATCTTCGAGTTAGAACCTCAATCGGCCCTTGTACTCAAGTTCACCCTGAAACTTGAATTGACCAAACCTTACTTGTTGATTTTAAACCAAATCGAATCAAACTTTGAGTCAACTGCCATCCATATTAGATATATGATATAAGGTGAGGGTAGATATAAGATTGAAAGAAGGGAACAAATAGATGATCAAGTATGAGACTTTTAACAAGTAAAGATGGTAATTTTGATATGGATCAATTTGACTTAAATTTTATAAGTTAAATCCAAATTGGTTGAGTTTTAGATCAGAGCAACTTGTCCTAGTTTAAATAATGTGAATCAATCTAGATAAACAACATCATTTATTCAATGATTGAAGAACTAATTGACTAACAGACATTATTTTACTCTTGACTAGGGGTGTTCATGGTAGGGTAACCTGACCCGTTCATAGATAACCTGAACCTGAACCTGAATGTCAGGTTCGACAATTTTACAAACCTGAACCTGAACCTAAACCTAAAGAACCTATAGGATCGGTTAACCTATTTTCAGGTTCGGTTCTCAGGAAAACCAGAACCTATTCATATCAATATATATGACAAAAAATTATAAAAATAATTGATGAAAACAAATACAAATTATTCATAAAAGTATGCATATAAAATCCATCAAAGATTAATTTAATATGTTAAACTCAAGCAAAGTAAAAATAAGTCAAACAATGTCTTATAAAAGATCCATACTAGAAAAAAGATAAATTATTCAACAATTATTCTTCAAATAGGATGGTAGGATGGTAGTTTGAGATATGAGAGGTTGAGAAGTGATTGTAGGATAAAAGATTGAATGGATTTTTTTCTTTTTTGAACGAATAGAATGACCTTTAATTTTTCTTTGTTTTCATCAAGGGAAAAACTTTTCAACTTCAATGGCTGATATTTGATAAAAGATTAATTGTGATTTAAGCGATCTTAGCCATAAATTTACAAGGTTTGTATTAAGATCGTTGGATTGAATTACCTCTTTTTAGAAGAACTGAATTTACATGTGATCTTAACAATTTTATCAATTATTCATATAAGAACAAACTACATTGCCATATCAATGATTCATTTAAGAACAAACTACATTGCTATTGTCAATTTAAATATTAAAATGATTATTATTCATTATATTAACAAAAATTGAACACAAAACTTTACGTAAGGATTTTATGGTATTGTCTCGTTTCTTAATAAACTTTCAATAGAGCTCTCTATTACTTTCCAATCAGAAGTACTTAGATAAATAAAGTTGTGTTTGTATTTGTACAAGACAATATTATTATATGCTTATTATTTATTAGCAACTATATTATATATTTCTTAATAAATGTGTTTTATACTTATTAATTTCTTTTATTAATTTCTAAATGATTATATTATTTTAGTCAATGAATTTTTTCTAATAATAGTTCAATACTTCAATCAATAACTTTGACATATATTAATTACTATTTGAAGTAGAAGTATTGACTTTTATGCATTAGTTGTTACTTACAATAGCAATGTTCGAGATTAATGTTTAATAACATAGAATTAAGGTAGTTTTTTTTCTTTTTCTTCTTTTTTTACTCAAGAATTAATATAGTAAATACTATTGAATTTATTATTATTATTATCCTCTTAAATTATATCTAAATATATGATAGATTTTTTGGATGTTTCAGGTTCAGGTTTAAACCTAGAATCACAAGTTAGAACCATGAACCTAATTTTTCAGGTTCGGTTCGAACCGAACCTGAACTCAGGTTTGGTTAACCTTATTTACAGGTTTAGTTCATGCGGTTCAGGTCCAGTTTACAGGTTCGCGGGTTTCTTTGAACACCCCTACTCTTGACTCGATTAAGGTTTTTGGTTGTCTAAACTCGATCAAATCAAACTCAAACAATATGGCTCAAACTAAAGTGAACTTTAAACTAAACTTGGATTAAAAAAATTGGGCTTAACTCGAGTTATAGATGATCTAAGTCTAATCTAATTTATTGTCATCCTTACCAACAAGGAGGTATAATGTAAAGAGAAAAAGTTGCGGACAGAATGTAGGGTGAGAGAAATCTTACTAAAATATTATAAAAATGGTAACAAAAAATGTAAAAGTGAAGGAAAGTCAAAGAAAAGAAAGCGTAGTCCCTTCTAGTTTATTCTTTATATAATATGGTAATGAAAGATTGGGCCAACTTGAAAGATGTTTGTGGTAAATGGACAACGTGAAAGGTGAAGAAGTTAATTAGTACAATAAAATCTTAAAATAATTAGAAGGGATTTATATAGATTCTTGTTGTGGTCCTCCTCACAAATATTTGTTAAGGCAATGAAGCCAAAAGTAGTTAAAATAGAAAAAGTATTAATTAATTAGGTTGATTCATCTTATAATCACGTTACATAACGAAGACATCAGATGAAACAGATGCAAAGGCACACGTAGAAATAGTCAATGAATACCTTTGTCGTAGCTGAACTAATCAGTTCACATCTAAACTAAACACTTAAAGAAAGGATTAAGAGATGGTGGTGGTCTAAACACTAATATGCCTGGTTCGCCAATCGCAGAAACTGAATGGCTTAGTGGTTTTAGGAAAAGAGAACTATTAATCTGATCGTTTATTGTTCTAAGGATGTCAAATTTAATTCCTTTCTCCATTCCATACGCGTGTTCGGCGAGTGAATTTGAACCCATTTGTCAAATGGAGTAGAATGTTACATCATGTGGAGTTGAATATTGTATTAAGTTCATAATTTTTAATTTTTTTCTTTTCCTTAAATAAATAATTAATGACTGAATTTATCATGTCATGTCATGTTATTTTAAATAATCGATGTTAACTTTGAATTATATTTGGCACAAAATGAGAGTTTAAATATTAAAATATATATTAAAAATTGAATGTACATTAATTTTAATATATAATATCAATTTTTCATTAAAGAAATAAAGCTATTATCAAGGAAGTGACTTAACTAGTAAAACAAGTTCTTTTAAGAGTTTCTCAATTTAAAATGTTGCGGAAGTTGTCATGGTAAAGAGATTATAACTCATCTAAAATCTTTAAGAGGTCAAAAATATACACTAAAGCATGTCAATGTTAATTTTGAGTTGCTAATTTATTAAATAATTAATACAAATTGTATAATTTGTAAATGATTATATACACTCAATAATTTATGATATAATTACGAATTCTCCCGTTGTTTTTAAAAAAATAAAAATTGCACAAATAGTGCAACATAGATGATAAGCAAGAGATCTGCTCATCAAACCTTGCTATAGATGAATTGGCGCATATGAGTATTTATTGAGTTGGTTGGGCTGTACATTATTGAGCATACAGATGTTGATGTCTCCCCTACATTGTTCCCAATGAATGCCATCAATAAGGTGAGGACAAATTTAGTTGTTTGGAGTGATGTAATACCAAGCTAAGGTCCTTTTTATACTTTTGGTCTACAATATTATATAAACATACATCTACGCCATTACTATAAGAAGGTAGAAGTATTTCATAATTCACTAACGTTAGAAGCATGATGGATGCTTAGAAAAGGGGAGGAGAAGAGAGATTTACCTGTGAAGGAAAATGAATCCAATCCCACAGCTAGCTAGCTACCGATTTATATATGATTATGCTTAACATACATTCTTCATCACATATTATATAGTTTACAGCTAACAGAGAGGGTAATTAATGATGTGAAATTGGTTGCTAACTATACAAGCAATAATTCCATCTTCTAAGGTAGATTTCCTATGTATTTTATTTATAAAAAAAGGGTTAAGAACATGTTTGGCCCCTGTTGCTGATCCAAGCTGGCATCTATAAGTTCATCTAAAATTGTTTCTAGCTTTGTCCTGGTTAGTTAAGACGAAACAGATATGCACGCCTCTGTTACTTTTTGGGAGGCTTATATCTCATAGAAATCTTCTACTTGAGACTATACCTTAATCTGTAGGTCCTGACATAAGGTTAAAATTCTAGCTCTTCCTGAGTGGTATCTCACTGATGGCTTGGACCCCTCCTAAAAGAAGACCTTATGTTGATATTTGTAATAAAAAAAAGTTAAGAAAATTTATAATTGATTGTACTTTAATTAATATTGATTAAATTAAATTAATATTCTTTTTAAAAAAATTCAGATTGAATTTTAAATTCTATTCAATTTAAAATTATAAACAAATCGAAATTCATTCTAATAATTTAACATTATCATTATCATGCAACTTGAAGCTAAGGGGTCAAAATGATGTATTTAATGTTAAACGGTAGCGGTTATGGGATCCCTAATTATTGAAAAAGGACACCGATTGTCATGTTTTCTTTGGTTGAACGACGCATTGGATCCTAGACTAGGGAAATCTTCACCTTTCTTGCAATGCCACAGAATAGATTGAAGACTTCCCTTTGCGTATGTATGTTTCTCTTGGACTGTCCTTTGTCCCCTTCTTTGTGGGCAATTTTTCTTAACGCTTGTAATTACCATCTGTACTTTGCATGGATTCGGTGCCTTATATGCACTTGCCAACATGAGAGTTTCTTGAAGAAATAGGTCTAGTGTAGGAGTAATTTGTAAGCGATCATTTTATCACAATAGCTTAAGCTATTCTGTGAGACCAACTCAACTGATTTTATATTTTTTCAAACACACCTCTTTAAATAAAAACTATTTGAGTTTAAAACTTACACAGACCTACCTTATATTGTGCTTAATTTAATTAGAATAGATAAGTGATAGAATTATACCGGATAATACCTATTGACTTTCTTGGTCAGTAAACTTTCTTTTACCGAGCACATTCACAGGGGTAAAAATAATTTTTCATATACTAGTAATTAGTGACCCGTAAAAGAAGGCAAATTAAAGGGATCAATCTGTCCGTTGCGGTCACAAAAATTGGATGAAATTAAAAGGAAAAGACAAACCAGTAATAATAACACAGAAGTAGGCCCTTCGCCTTTTCCTGTTGTTTCTAACATGGGAAAGGTCAGGTGGCGGATTTTACAAACCTTAAACTGGTGCGTAATGATTGTTACATTTTCGGACATTAATAAGCTTCATATTTAACACCGAAAAAGAGAGGGAAAGATGGGGAAGGGTCCCATCCCATGCAAATTTAATCACACCGTATTGCTCTACAAGTTTCATAACACAAACACACGCTCTCTCTCTCTCTCGTCCTTTGTAGGAAAGATCCAATCTTTTCAGCTGTCAGTTGTTGTTACTCTAACTACAGAATCAAACAAATTGAGTCAGAGAAGCACACCACACTTGAGTTAATCAGTATCCACCAGCGCCAGCTCAGGTTCTATCCAGTGTTTTTGGCTGCTTATTTTTCTGGTGCGTGTTTCACACTTCTTTTGTTCCCCTGAAAGAGAGAGAAAGAGAGAGATGCGTATGTATGTCTGTTTGTGTGTGTGTGTTAATTGTGATTGCGAAGAGAAAGAGAGAGGTGGCAGGTGATGGAACAAAAGGGACCTACTGCTTGATTGTTGGCGAGCAGCGACGGTCATTGTCAATGATTTTTTCCTTTTTCCCTGTGGGTGTTTCTTCATATCTTATCAGTAATCACACTAACAGCACACTCTCGCATCCACTCACTCGCGTGTTGATGAGGGAGAGATCTTGATCATCAAGATCCCTTTCCACATCTTTATCAGGCTCCATTCTTTTGTTATTTTTGTGGGAATTTGTTAGGTCGGTGTTTTTTGTTGTGAAGGTGGTCAAAGGTTGTGCTGCTTTCGCCCAGAAAGGGAAGCAACAGATCTCAGTCATATGAGGAGATCTTTTACTGTGAGTTTTGCTTAATTTCTCTAATCTTTCTACTGGTTGTCTTGCCGTGAATTAGTTGAATTCAACTATAACATTGGGAAGCAAGCATGCAAACTAAGAGAAATTTGTTGGGATCCTCTATTCTGAGCATAAATTGTTCTCTGCCCTTCCTCTGTTATTGAGGGGTTCGAATAAGAAAAAGGAAAATTATGGGTTTCAAAATTTTTGTTCTCTTTGAAAAAGTGTAGCTGTATGGTCAGCTTCTATCCATCAATGACTAACATAGCATGAAATCTGCAAGCTACGGAAGCTACGCATTCATAGCTTTTAACTTGTCTCAGTAAACTATCAATTCTCTCTATATTATTTTTTCCATCATGAATATTTCGTAGACCTAGAAAGAAATGTAAAAGATAGTACTTGTTATGGAGTCCTTTTAATTTAGATCTTATAGGGTTTGTTGATTAGTTTTGAATGTTTCTTTTTACTTTTTCAGGTGCTGGATGTGCTTCTGGCACTTGCATTGTTCGCTGATGGTCCATGGGCTATCAGGGGCAACTCACACTGCAAACAGGCCAACCCAGAAGAGGTTCGGCCTCACAGCGTCAGTATTACTGAATTTGGAGCAATTGGGGATGGAGTCACTCTCAACACGAAAGCATTTCAGAATGCCATCTTCTACCTCAACTCTTTTGCTGACAAAGGGGGGGCGAAGCTTTTCGTCCCTGCTGGCCAGTGGTTGACAGGAAGCTTTAATCTCATCAGTCATCTGACATTGTGGTTAGATAGGGATGCAGTAATACTTGGGTCAACTGTAAGTGCTCAAGTCAATTCAAAAGATATCTGAGCTGAGTTTGGTCCCATAAGTTTGAGACATAGATGGTAACACTGTTCAACTTAACATATCAATTCAGAACTCTGATAATTGGCCGGTTGTTGATCCTCTACCATCATACGGCCGAGGGAGAGAGTTACCCGGTGGGAGACATCGGAGTCTTATCTTTGGTTGCAACTTGACAGATGTTATCATAACAGGTTGGTGAAATTGATAAAGTCTTGATTTAGACTTGTATTTCATTTGTTCATAAGGACAGTGATTTCTTCCTGCAGGTGACAATGGAACTATAGATGGTCAAGGTAACATCTGGTGGAGCTGGTTCCGAAACAAAACTCTCAACTATACCCGGCCCCATCTTGTTGAGTTTATGAGTTCAACTGGCATAGTCATCTCAAACCTGACTTTCTTGGATTCACCCTTTTGGACCATCCACCCCGTCTATTGCAGGTAACTTCCCCACCATATGGTTTATAATCTATTTCCCTAGTTTCTTCCTATTCCGTTTCAACTTTGCAAAAGTGAAGCTTTATGAATTGGGGAGAGTTTGAGACTGCTTTTCTGGTTGAACAGCAACGTGATTGTCCAGAATGTAACAATTCTGGCTCCTTTTCATTCTCCAAACACAGATGGGATTGACCTAGGTGACTTTTCATTCTACCACTTAAGAAATATCTCCGTTGCTTGTTTTACATGACAACCATCAGTAAAACTTGGAAGATAAGTTTGTTTTTGCCTACTTATTCAAATATAAGAGAGGTTTCACAGAGCTAAATTCAAGTATTCTCCTTCAATCTTCAATTCTTCACGTTCAAAGCAAGTGACAATCCTTGCAAGATAGCAGTTGTAACTTTTTGTTGTTCAATCATGCAATTCCCCTGATATAAACACTCTGGAAGTCTTCTTACCAAATTTCTTTGTGAACATATTCAGATTCTTCTGATGATGTTTGCATTGAGGACTGTCATATTAGTACTGGTGACGATCTAATTGCAATAAAAAGTGGGTGGGATGAGTACGGCATATCTTATGGTCGTCCTAGCAGAAACATCACTATTCGTTGGTTAAGTGGACAAACTCCAAGTGCAGGGATTGCAATAGGGAGTGAGATGTCTGGAGGTGTATCTGAAGTCCATGCAAAAGATTTGCGATTTTACGACTCAAACACTGGTATTAGGATAAAAACATCTCCAGGAAGGGGTGGCTACGTGAGGGATGTCTATATATCAAATGTGACATTGTCTAATGTAAATATCTCTATAAGATTTACTGGCCAGTATGGGGAGCACCCTGATGAGCATTATGATCCACAAGCTCTACCAGTAATAGAGCGGGTATCAATAGAAGATGTCACTGGAGAAAACATAACATACGCAGGCCTTCTAGAGGGTATAGAAGGAGACATTTTCCGTAACATTTGCTTTTTGAACATTACTCTCAAAGTAACCTCAACGTGTTCTTGGAATTGTTCCTATGTCCAAGGTTATTCTGACTTAGTTTCGCCAGAAACTTGTGAGCCTCTCAGGGAGAGCATTTTCCCTTCCCATTATTCCAATTGTTATGGTCTGTCAAGTCACCTGCAGAATTCAGGTAATCAAAACAGAGGTGCCTGGTTACAGTCTTGGTAAAATTTATAAAATCATAGGTTTTGCTTGGTGGCCAATTCACCTTCTTTTCTATAATACTTCGACATTTGATTCTTGCCATTTCTCAACCTGAGCTGCTCATTGCCTTGCAGAGGAATGAATGATCCCCGACATGTATAGTTGAGTGGGACTTGCGGATTTTGTGGTTGTTGACTTGTGATATAGTATCGAAAAAAAAAAAGATTTTTCCCGTAATTTGTGTGCAGTAACCAATAATTGAGTGATTTGAGAAAGTGAAAATAGAATTCGTATTTTCAAATGATCTTTGTTCGGTTCTTTTTATTTTCTGTTTGATCAAAGAGGAAAATCAATCACAATTCACAACGTGAACCACAATGCATTCTGGAGGATAAGCGTGTTGTTTGGGACTGAGGAAAAGATCCTGGAGGCCGCCAGAACTGGCGAGTGATCACGTGGAAGAATTAGCCTTAGTTAAATGGAAGAATCAGGCTGTTCGAAGTCGATATCGAAGTCATTCTTTTGGGTACTTACGAGAAGAACTTGCAACTTTAGAATGGAATTACCCAATTATGCATTCGCATCACGGTATCGGCCGGTGAAATGCAAACTTATGGTGATTCCATTTCTATTTGTAGCGTTTATAACCAAAGATCTTCGAGTTTCCATGATAACATGTGGAAATATGATGAAAACTAAAGGTTCTGACTCTTCATCTCTTTTCATGAATATTGTACTGTTTGAAAGTTTCCTATTGAAGAAATTCAAGGTAAACTGAGACGCACTTAAATATCTTTCGTTTGTCCTACATATACAATTTTCATCACACACAAGCTTGTGTTATTGCAGCAATCATTCGACGAAATAAATATTTCTCAAAGGCTGAGAATTCAGATCTTCATCTGGGGGATGTTTCACAGGCATCCTTCTTTATGACAGAACACAAAACCTGCCTTGAAATGTAGGTTTCAAGTTCTTTAGAAACCTCTGTCAATTTCAAGTCAAAACTGCTTCTGTATTTGTTTTTTGGTGAAGGTACTGCGCCAGAAAACATAGACTGAGGACCCGAAAAACGTCTTCTAGGACTGGAAAACCTCCCTGGCGACCCTGGAACTCTTCCTTTGGAAATAATAGGCATTGAACCGGATTCAACACTATTCATGTTCCCGTCCTCGTTCATTAATGGACCACATTTTGTCTCCAGTGGAAGTGGCCTCAAGGAATCTTGTTCCTCCACTAATTTTTGTTTCCTAAGTTTTTCTCTAGCCTTTTCAGCTGCAAGTATAGCTTTATCTCTACTCAGCTTTATCAATTTCCAGGGGTTGATACTAACATGGAATCCTTGTTTCTTGGGTACAAAGGCCTGCTCTGGTTCCTTGTCGATTTTTACAGACAGATTTATAGGGTTCTGTAATTGAATGAATCAAACGTCTGGGGTGAGACTGAGGTGTGTATCTCTTCTAGTGACAAAACTGAGGCAAGTAGTTACTTACCTGGTTTCCTCTGTGCCCACAAAAATACCGTGAAACAAATCTGGACCTTTCCGGTGAATCAAAATCGGAGTCCGAAGAAAGATCTGAACCATCAAAAGGGTCTATTCCCATTGATTCGTTCTCCTCCTTCATAGCCAAGATATAGTCATATGTTCTCATTCCCTGCAGCAAATAGAATTAAAAACTAGATTAAATGTAATAATATTTTGTGTGTCAGCATGATCATATAGCAACCAAGATCGTAATTCTTATCCGGCTATTTATGGGAATTCGGTCCAAGAACTTAGATCAACAATTTCTCCTTCCTTTCTTAGTAGACAAGTTAGGCACCAAACCCAACATCTCCTGTATGGTCGTTATTGATTCCTAAAGACATGAGGAACAGAAATGACCAAGGATGTTGGCTCAGTTGTTAATGTTTGTTTTTTCATAAGTTTCCTCTTTTTAAGTCAGAAGCCAAACATCGTGTATCATTGATGAGGTTATCTAGTTAATATGATAATTACCTTGCGTATGAGAACAACATGGAAGAAGAAAAGTTGTCCCATGGCTGCTGAACTATAAGCTGTCATCAACACCAACATAACCTGCAAAATTTTCCCAATTTGAGTACCTATGAGTAATAGAAATTTGGCCTAGGAAAAATATAAGTAATAAATGCCCTCACAAACAATTTAAGGTAATAGTGTGCAATGTGCAAGTATGTTTACCGTTATAGTGACCAGAACACTTCTTGGGAACTCAATGAACAATTTCTTCTTCAGCTCCATCTCTATGCCATTTTTGTCTGCAAAGCATCTGATGAAAATTGCAACTGCAGTTGCTCCTTCCATCGTTAGCTGGATCATTTAATTAAAACAAATTAGCTACTAACTGAAGCTAACTGAGAATTGAAGGTAATTGGGAAAACAAATCACTTGGTCTCGAGTAAACAAATGAAAGCCATAGAGCTACTAACCATTAACATGACGAACATCATCAATAGAAAGAATGCGGTGTAATTCCTTTTGCCAACGCAGTTGTTTAACCACTGAGTGGCAAAATTGGGGGAAAAAAAAGAAGAAGAAAAGAGTTGAATTTTGCAACAATCCATTAAAAGCAATTAATAAAAGCAAAAGAATTCAAGTTCTCACCCTGCAGTGATGGTCAAACCCTTCAACACACCGATTACAGGTCCTGCAATGCTTGCTGCGCTTCTTCACCTGAGGAACACCTTCCAATCGTCACTCAACCACAGTTTCTAATTCTACAACCTAAATATGAGCATGAATGGTTAATGTAGCTAGTGTTCATGCATGTTTTAATACGAAGTCTTTAACCCATAATTATATTACACAATGCCTAATTACTTCTTGATGGATAAAGTTTATCCAACCTCAAAATCACATAATGTGCAGTAAGAGATTTCATCATCTTTTGGGTCTGGCTCCATAACGTCATCCTTCAGAACCAGGGGAAAAGGTAGCAAAGGTTCCATTTGAACAGTGAATCTCAATGGATCCAGATACTTCCTTCTTATGAAAGTCTTAAGAATTTTCCTCTCCATTCTTCGGAAAAACCTAGCCACTACTTGACTCAGTACGAAACCATAATTCAGACTTGAAATTCCACTGGATTTGGCTTTCTTTTTCTTCCTAAAACTTGTTTTATCAGTAGGGTCAGCAGCACTGCACCTTATAAATAGGAACATGACGGAAAGTGCCTGCAAAAGATAGCAATATGATTTTGATAGAACTGTTTCAATTCATTGAAGAATTGGGAACACACGTCATCCACTTCTGATTCATTACCACAAAGGAAAAGACACTTGTTACTATAATTTCAGCAATTTTGTTTCCAAGAAAGAGCCCAAGGAATGTATAGAAGGCCACAACCAGGAAACAGTAAACTGCCATTCCCACCATCTGCAAACGAAAATCAAAATCTGAACAAATCAAGCAATATAACACGAAAGTTCTTTACTTATGTAAATGGGGCTCGATAAACTACACAATTTTCCCTAATTTCTTGCTCAAAAGGCGACAACTTTGGTCAAACGTATAACAAATCAGTTGAGTTACAGGTGATTAGGCTACATCTGTGAGAAGCTTTCTATACTCGAAGAACAAATATGCAATCTTTACAAGCTTTTGAGCCAGAGGAGACCTTAATCCCAGGAACTAAGTTCAAATTATACATAGAAAAAGGGCGTGCACCTGTAATGGGTGGAGAGGTCGTTGCCAGCCATGGCGTCTCATGCTCAATGGCATTTTGGGGATTTGTATGAGCAGAACTAGGTCTTGCGGTTCTTGGATCCAAACTACAAACGAGGTTCTGGCTCGGGAGTGTATCAGAATCTTAGTAATCCATCTATTTTGTTTAGAATTTGCCTCGAGACCTGAGAGAACCAGAGCTTGTTATTATGTTGCTTGTTTTTAACTCCTGCGGGAGAAAAAAGAGGAAAATGTAACATAGTCTCCAACGGTCGACTAGCAATAGCAGTGGGAAGGAAACAGTAATACTGTTTTGAAATTTGAACCGCTGGTTCAGATCTGGAATCATCATACGACCGCCAGTTTGACACGTGCAAAGCATATGAGATCCACCTTACCCGTTTTGATGAATACAACAGAGTGTCAGATTTTGGGGGAGTCCAGATGAAGGCCCATGATGATTGGCCCAATTCATGAATCCGACAATTTAATGATCTTAATTAATTAATAGTAATACATAATGTTTTGTAGTATCTGAAAATGCATTTAGAGCAACATCAAAAAGTTCCTTAGTGTAACACATATAACAATAACATGCTTGGAATTACCAAGTGACATTGGAGGGATGGACTTTCATAGCATGAATTTGTGTGATAATTCTAGAATGACATTTCCTATTTTATTCTAATATGGTATCAGAGCAGATTGCTCCTATGTTAGTCGTTAACATCTCAAACTAATAGATTATGTCACATGTTAGACCCACACGTGAGGGGGTATTTTGAAATATAAAGAGTAGGAGGTTGTTCTACATTGGAGAAAGAGAGGAAAGAAGATTAATATATAAGTCTAGTAGGTTACTCTATCTATCTCCAATTGAATTTAGGATGAAATCTCACTTAAATTTATATGTAGTCTAACTTTCCTTCTCGTGTAGGCTCGTAGGTCAATTGTAAATTTTAACAAAAAATAATTTATTTTCTCTAATATTATTCAAAAATTGTGAATTTTATTACTATTGTTAATTCTTAAGATAATTGTGAACTGAGTGTAAACATAACTAAAAATATAAATGTAATTATTTTTAATAATATAATAAATAAAATTATTTTTGGAAAATTAATAATTCTTATTATATTATTCTATATATTAAAATGCGTCAAGGTAATATTGCAAGTTTCGGTTGTGTTCCGTGATTTAAAATTGGTTGTGTATGAACTAGTAGCAATGATTAGGTCTTGACTTGGTCGACCTCTGTTCTTCTTTTTAGCTCTTAGGGTGCGGTTGGTTCGTACAGGGGAATGGTAATAGGAGTGAGAATGAATATAATAAAGAATAGGAATATATATTATCATTATAATTATGATGGTTGGTTAAGAGGAAGGAATGATTACCATTATCATTGATAGTGGTTGATTTGTAAAAATACTAAGAAATAAAATTTTATTATAATTAATTAATTAATTATATTATATTATATTTAAATTAATTATATTGTAATTAATTAATTACAATATAATTATTAATTAATAAATTAATTATATTTTAATTAATTATATTGTAACTAATTAATTATATTTTAATTACAATATTTTAATTAATGAATAATTATATTTTAATTACTTATATTGTAACTAATTAATTATATTTTAATTAATTTTAATTAATTAATTGATTGAAAATATTTTAATAAATAAATAATAATAATATTTTAATTAATTATATTGTAATTTATTAATTAAAATATTTTAATTAATAAATGAATGATATTGTAATTAATTATATTGTAGTTAAATTAATTACAATTTTTTAATTAATTAATTAATTATATTTTAATAAATAATAATAATATTTTAATTAATTATATTATAATTAATTAATTACAATATTTTAATTAATTATATTGTAGTTAGATCAATTACAATATTTTAATTAATTAATAATTATATTTTAATTAGTTATATTTTAATTAATTATAATAACTATACCCTTATATAACAATGATACTCATTCCTCTATATTAGGAGGGAAATGGGGTGTTACCCAAAAATGAGTAATGAAAATAATGATTTTATAATGATACCCTCTTACCAAACTTAATCTTTCATTCCATACCCATTCCCTTTTTTTCATACCCACTAAACAAGCACCCCCTCATTATTTTTGGATCAAATTGTTTTAAAACTTTGTTGATCTATACAGTGATTTGCTTAACCTTTTTTTGAGTAGTTTTTTCATCAATACAAATGTCGTAATTAATTATTGTCCAAGGGGGAGAATATTATATGTTTTCTTATGAGGTGGGCAACAGTTAATTATATTTTAACGGTTTCGATAAATTTATGAATAAGTAAATCGAATTTGATTCGAATAAAGATAATAAAGTGATGCAATAAAGAATTTAAGTTAGTGAGTCGAAGTCTAGCGAGAAAAATGGACCCAAATCAATATATACCAGATCTGTATAGAGCCTATGATGGGAAGCCTGATATGGATGCTATATATAGAATGTTAAGATCACTTGTAACTACTGAAACAAGTCATTAATGTACAGATACTCTGATCCATTCATAGGTTCACGTATTTAGAAAACTACAGGAAGACGTTAACCGCCTCTTGATGATAAACTCTTGTGAAGGCCTCGGTGGATTAGTACTCATTTCAGCTTCCGAAAGGTCATTTAAGGTCATGGAATCAAAATAAGGTATTTCCACATTTCTTTTGTTTTCCCTTTATGTTCAATTTGAGATGCGTAACTAAGGCTCCTGTTAGGCATACAGACCTGTATAAGAGCCTAACCAAAAGGAAACCTATACAAAAGTAGGGTCTATATAAGTTCTTTATTTTATAACATCAATCTTGACATTTCATATTGGTACATCATATACAAGAGTAGTCCAATTATTCAGTAATTAGTTACAGGCAACGCCTGGAACATTCGTCAATATTGTTTAACTATATCTTTTATGGATGAGTATGTACCCACCACTCCAACCACTAAACCAAAAAGTATTATAAACCAAATCATCACATCTTCGAATGTCCATTTCCGGTAAACCCTGGAGATTTTCAGGTAACAGGAACATGGCAATAGAATGGAGACAGTAACAATGAGAATTGATCCAATGAGAGCCACCAGCAATGTGAAGAAAGGAAATCCTAAGGCCACCCCTAACGTGCTAATCAAGAGTCCAGTCCTTAAAAGAATGCTAATGAACTTAGTTTTATATTTACGAGGCAATCAATTTTCAATGGCAGTAGGTATAGGTGAGAATATTAGAGCAAATTTTGTTATATGAGCAACTAATATTGTGTATATTGCAATTTGGGAGCTAACTTTCCTTGTTGGTAAGCTTAATGTCACTTGTGATTGTACATTTTCCCCGAACATTAAGTAGCCAATGACTGCCACGGAAATGTAGCTTGAAGCAGCCAGAGCAAAGCAAAGTATCAAGACCTATAAAGACAATCAAGACAACGAATTAGGTTAAGTTGATTAGTGCCACATTGCAGATTGTGATATAGTATTATAGCCAACCAACATCATCCGTCATCATGTCCCAATTCTAAATTTGAATTTTTACATATATGTCAAAACATCAACTTAAGTATAAACGCATGCCGTCATGTCCCAATTCTAAACTTGAATTTTTACATATATTTCAGAGCATCAACTTAAGTATATACGCATGTATGTTTAGAATTGGGACATGATGGCTGATGATGTTGGTTACATGTAACTAAGAATTAATTCTAGATATATTTTATTTCAAAACTAGCAATAGTCAACTAACTGGCTCGTTACAAGCCAAGTGCAGTTGGCACTCCACCAATGTCAAATAGCTTCCCTTTGTTAGAAAATCCTACACCGTCTACCGCACCAACCC
>JANZLF010000004.1:6335173-6346952 GCA_026546835.1 Erythroxylum foetidum | reverse complement strand
GGTTTGCAAAATCCTAAGTGGGAGCTTAGGTAGAGGACGTAGGTCTTAGCACCGAACCTCTATAAAAACAGTGTTTGGTCTTCTTCCATACTCTTTATATTTAGATTTGATTAAATTGTTTTTGTGTGAATTAACTTCTGATTTTATTGTAGAGAATTACAAAAAGCATTAAAGATCTATTCAACCCCCCCCCCCCCTTCTAGATCGCTTACATTATAAAGCATCTATAGAAACCTGCATAACTTCCCGCACACTTACAGGGTAAGGAAGAGATTTAATGATTTCTATCTTAGCCTTATCAACCTCAATTCCCTTAGAAGCAACTACATGGTCTAAGATTATCCCTTGATCAACCATAAAGTGGCATTTTTCATAATTCAAAATCAAATTATTTTCAATGCAACGTTTCAAAAAAATTTCAAGGTTAATCAAGCAAATATCAAAAGACTCACCATAAACTGTAAGGTCGTCCATAAAAACTTCAATACAATCATCCACATAATTAGAGAAAATACTTACCATATACCTTTGAAACATAGTAGGTGCGTTATATAGTCCAAAAGGCATTCTTTGATACACAAAGGTGCTAAAAGGACATGTGAAAGTCGTTTTGTCTTGGTCCTCTAGTGCAACAGAAATTTGGTGATAACCTGAGTAATCATCTAAACAACAATAATGAGTTTTCCCTACAAGTTTTTCAAGCATCTAGTCAATAAAAGGAAGTAGAAAATGATCTTTACGAGTAACAAAATTTAACTTCCGGTAATCGATACAAACACTCCACCCATTTTGTACACAGGTGGGCACCATTTCACTTGACGTATTATCCATCACGATTACTCCAGTTTTCTTAGGAACCCCTTGTACTGGACTTACCCATTTACTGTTTGAAATTGGATAGATTATTTCAGCATCGAGGAGCTTCAGAATCTCCTTCTTGACTGCCTCTATCATTGGTGGGTTCAATCTTCGTTGTGGTTATCTTGTTCCCTTAGCTCCATCTTCCAATAAAATTTAGTGCATACAAATTGATGGGCTAATCCCTTTCAAATTTGCCACAGTCCCGTCCAAAAGCATCTTTGCAATTTTTCAACATACCCAATAATTGTGTTTCCTACAAAGATGTCAATGTGCTAGAAATAATAACAGGAAGAGTTTCATGCTCACCTAAATACACATATTTCAAGTTATCTGGAAAAGTCTTCAACTCTAATTTTGGTGGCTGTATAAGAGTTGGCAACAACTTCGAATTATTTCTAGTTAGCTCCAGAAAACATACCTATTCCTCCAAGAACTTGCTCTGCTCTAAAATCTGGATAGTGGTATCTAACTCTTCAGGAATGGCAAGATAATTGGCTAGTATTTTTCCTTCCTGAATATCCAAGCTATTTTCCAATGCAATCTATAATTTATCTGGTCCATCTAAACGAAATGTTTCCTGTAGTAAAGTATTAAGAAAACTCATAGAAACAAAAGATTGATCATTATTAAAAAATTTCATGGCATCATAAATATTGAACTTAATCACATCACCATCAAACTCCATAGTCAAGGACCCATCATAGACATCAATTTTTGTCCTAGAAGTTTTCAAAAATGGTCTTCCCAATAAAATTAGGAATGAAGTGGATGAATCTTCATTACCTGTCTGTAAGATATAAAAGTCAGTAGGAAAAATCATATTATCAACTTGAACTAGGACATCCTCAAGAACACCCTTTGGATAGGTATTAGATCAATCAACAAGTTGGATTATGACACCAGTTTCTTTCAGAGACCCCATATTCAAAGATTCATAAATAGATTGAGGCATAACATTAATCGAAGCACCTAAAGTCAACAACGCTTTCTCAATTTTCAGATTACCTATTTTATAAGGGATTGTGAACATAATTCGATCTGGACATTTAGGAGGTAACTTCTTTTGAAACACAGAAAAAACATTCTCACCTAATTGCACCTTTTCATTGCCACTTAACTTTCTCTTTGAGGTACAGAGTTCCTTAAGAAATTTAGCATAATAAGGAATTTGTTTAATAGCATCAAGCAAAGGAATATTTACCTGTACCTTGCGAAAAGTTTCCAAAATTTCTTTCTGCTATTCCTCCTTCTGTTGCTTGGCAAAACAACTAGGAAAAGGAGGTTGTACACTGAACTTAGGCATGACAATGCAAGAATCACCCTCCTTTTTCTCTTGTGACTACTTTGGAACTTCTTTCTCTACTTCCTCTTCAACCTCTCGCTTAGAAACATTTGGCGTAGGTTCCTTTAACTCTTTACCACTTCGAAGTGTGATAACACAAGCACACTCCTCTTTGGATTTATCTCAGTTTGAGTAGGGAGCTTTCCTAAATTTTGTGTCTCCAACCTATTGATGGCAATCGCCATTTGACTCATTTGAGTCTCAAGATTCTGTATGCTGGCTTGAGTATCTTGTTGAAATTTTATGGTATTTTTTTGAAAGTTCACAGTATTCGTGGCCAATGTCTCGACTATGTCCTCCAAAGAATTATTTTTACTAGAACTTTGTCCCATTTGTTGCTGCTATCTAGGCATATAAGGTTGTTTATATGACTGAAAATTAGAACTTATCTGTTGTCCTTGATTGTTTCCATAATGGAGGTTTGGATGATGTCGCCAACCCGGATTATATGTGTTTGAAAATGGGTCATACTTCCTTTGAGGTTGTCCCAAATAACCACCCATTGTCTTGACTTCTTCAACTTGATCTTCTTGTAGAGTGGGACACATATCTGTGGGATGGCCAACCATAGAATAAATTCCACAAGTCTTAACTTTCTCTTTCCTTGATATCGCAAGTTGACGCACCAAAGAAGTCAAATCATCTAATCTTCTTTCCAACGACGAAACTCCCATCTCATTAACATGTCTTGAACCATAATCATTCCAAGCTCCAAATTGTTGAGAGTTAGAAGCCACAATTAAGATCAAATCCCATATAGCTGTTGGTGTTTTATCAACTAGCGCTCCTCCACTTGCAGCATCTATCATACTCCTCTCAGTCGGTAAAAGACCATCATAAAATATTGAATCAAAAGTTGCTCGCTGATTTGATGATGGGGGCAACTTGCACATAGCTTTTTAAATCTCTCCCAATATTTATATAATGACTCCCTGGTATTTTGTCGAATGCCACATATTCCTTTTCTATTATTGGCGGCCCTGGCAGCTAGGAAAAACTTCTCAAGAAATAACGTCTTCATCTTTGCCCATGTTTGAATACTTCCAGCAGGTAAATAATATAACCAATCTTGGGCATCGTCCTTTAAAGAAAAGGGAAAAGCCCTCAGCTTTATCTTCTCTTCAGTGACATTAGTAGGCTTCATCCCCAGAAAAACAACATCAAACTCCTTTAAGTGCTTATAAGGATCTTCTCCCAATGTATCTCGGAAAGTGGGTAACAAGTGAATCAATGCTAACTTCAGCTCAAAAGTGTTATTATCACCTAAATTTGAAAAATTAATACAATGAGGCTATTGATCCTCAGCTGGAGCAGCCAGGTGGCGTAAAGTGCGATTTGCATCCATGTTCCTTTCCCTCTGTCATTCTTCTCTTAGTTCTTTCATCTGCTTTCTTAATACCTTTGTTGTTTTCTCAATTTCAGGATTGTACTGCAAATTTTCACACTGATTCGAACGCATAACGTACATAAACCGTCAAAAATTTCCCGACAATAGTACCAAAATTTGGTGAATACTGTCGCCTGCAACCAAATATAAAAAGAAACCAACTTCCTACAACACAAATTAATGTAATAGTGGAAAGTAAGGATCGTTCCCACAAGAAATTCAAACGTTAGTAGTTACACAATAAAAGGGGGGTTGTAATTGTGAATTAAACATAATTTAATTGGAATATGAAAATTAAAAAAAAACTAATAACAAAATAATGAGAATTTAGCAATCAATAGAAACAAATCTTGGTTTTCGATCTTCTTCGTTATTGAACTTGCGTTGATCATCAACACTAAAAATAACCAATTTATTAGTTCAACATTCGTCGTGGAAAATTTATTTACCTATTTTCTCTTATGTTTAGTTAACTAAAATATGTATATGAATTAATCCTTATTAATTAATAAACTGGATACGATCTCAAATTTAATTAATTAATAGTTTTACGAATCAAAAAAATCGGCGAACTAGACAATATATATATAATGTATATTTAGCCTAGATAATTATTTTTCCTAGAATCATGTTCCTAACGTAGTAGACAAAAATCCTAGTCGCTACTTTTGATTAAAAGAATTGAACATCAACCTATTTAATCTAGCGATTGATTGAATAAAATCACAAACTAGTTGCGCACCTAGCTGTAAAATCAAACAATCAAATAATGACCCAGAAAAATAATTAATACTTGACTAATAAATCGATTGAAATAAAAAAACAAAAGTCTCACAATATGTAAAGTTCAATAACTAGGATTCCGTAAACCAAGAAATAAAAATTTAGTTACCCAGCATCATGATTTTCCTAACTATTTGAACTGCCACTGACGTTGAAATAATCGCTGGCGTTAGGACTGTTGCGGACATTCTTCTCTATTTGCTATCTACCGCAGCCTTCTTTCTCAGCACCCTTTAAACCCTCTTTCCTATCACTGTAGATGATGGGACAATTAAAGGTTGGAGATTTATTGTCCACTTCTCATCCACGCACTGCGCCAGCCACCAGCTCCAAGCCTCCTCTCTCTATTTATCGCACCCTCCTTTCATTTAACGATGCACTCTATTCTCTCCTCTCTACTGTTGCGTGTAATGTTGTGTGATGTGACGAATAAGGGTCACACTCACTTTTAAACCTTCTGCCTTCTGCTGCGCTCCTCTCAAGTCTTTTGTGGAACACTGCGTAATTTTATAGTATCTTATTCTGTCCCATGAATCTCATCTATTTATTTATGTGAGGCATGCGTTCATTTATACGGGACTCACACGGAGCTCATATAAATAAATAGCTGAGATTCATGAGACAGAATAAGACACCATAAAATTGAACAGAAGTTGCGGACTCGTTTTATATAAAACACCTCACATCTGCGCTCCTCTACTGCTTTGTGGGACGCTACCATTTCTTGCTCCTATCAGATGTTGTGACTATTCTTGATATATGTATCTCTACTTACTTCGTTCTAAGGACGAAGCTTTGGATGCTTTTAATTATTTTTGTCTCATGTCTCCATGTGTTGTGTTATAAGTTTCTAATTGTTTGCACGAGGCCATGTCTAATTACGATGAAAGTTTAGTTAAATTATTTTTATTTCAAAATTATTGTAGTTTTTTCTATTTAGTTTCAAAATATATATTAACATAAAACAAGATTAATACTTCAAACTTCATAAATAAAGAAAATTAATATACAAAAAATAGAAAATAAATAAACTAACAGTTGTTTGTTATCTCACATATGTTCGAGATGACTTTATTTATGTACAGTGCCAACAATTAATAATATACATACCATCCTCATCCTGTTCGTCTGCGGATTTTTAAACCCATCTTTGCGCTTTCTAAAACTCACCATACTCTTTTAGAACTAGAAGTGTTCTCTCCAACTATCAAAAGTATTAAGAATCGCATATAACAAATTACATATACATCCTAGTATCTAATAATCTCTCTCTTTGTAGTTGTTGTTCCGCTGATTAATTCCTCATATCCAAATGTGGAACCAGCCAAGCCGGCTCTTCCAAGGGCTCAAGAAGAGGGATTTAATTTGGACAACTTTTCATGCATCCTCCCCTCTCATGCATGTGCCAAGCTCACATAAGATTTTTCAGAGAAAAGAACAACAAAGTGAAAACAAAAAGATAAGACTTGGCAGCTTATTCAAGACGAGAACCACGTACAACGGTCGCCCTAGATTGTAGAAAATGTGGTGCAAGATTGAGGAAGTTGTGGAGAACCAGGCATTGCAGATACACCATTGTTGTCTGCTCCATCTCCGCTTCTCGGTGCACCGATAATCGATGAGATAGCTGCTGCTAAGGCGGCCGTGAAGTTCGGGTCAGAAGCAATCGCTGCAGTGACAGTGTCGACCACAGAAGCGTGCCTTTGGCCTAACGGCGAAGTTGTGATTGCCTGTGCCTTTGGGGGAACATATATGGGATGTCCTAGAAGTTGAGAGCAGCCATGCAAAGAAATAGGAAATGTGGCAGGTGATTGAGGGACGCGAAGGAAGGGCGTTGCTGTACTTGGACTCTGTGTCAAGTCGAGAGTTATGGTGGGGAATGGCGCGGAGGCTGATAGAGTAGCCATTGTCGAAGCGTAAGGCAGCGAAGGGAAGAAGTTGTTGGAAGATGGTGTAGATTCTTTGCTTGTAGTTGAACCTGAAAGAAGCATGGTTGCTGCTGCTGAGGTAGTATTGGCCATTGCTGTTGCTGCGGGTGGAAGAGGGTGGTTGTGGTTCCCTTCGTATGTTGTAATTAGAATCGTCTTGTCCTCCACACATCTTTGGACCTAACATAGGGAACACACAGACAAGTTTATGTATGCATGCGGTTAAGTTGTCTGCAACCATATTAATGGCTGTAAAATATCATCGGAAGCAATTACTTCAGGAATACCGGTTTCTTCGTTTAAGTTTTCTGGTCATCATGCTTTAAGGAAATGACAAAATTTCATATATTTTAAGTTGACTTGATGATAAATGCAGTTGTCAATCACCAACATTGCTCACGAGTGAACATGGATCATCATATACCTGCTTACGAACTGGGCATCCAACAGCCATAGTGCAACGATAATAGGCACGAGGACAAGGGTTACCCTTGGCCATCTTTTGTCCATATTTTCTCCACTGACATCCATCGCTGATCTGAATCGAGACATTGATAACTAACGTTAAACTGTTGAGTGAGGTTCAGAAATCTGTCATTAAGTATCTAAGGTTGTGTGCAATTTGCCAACGCTCACCAGAGGAGCCTCCGATCGTGCACGTACAGACACTCTTGCCTTTCTGAAAGGAACATCATGGACTTGGTCACCGGACTTGCCTTGGTCTAGTTTCGAGCTTTTAGAGAACCCCCAGCTTTGAGAAGTTTGATCGAGACGGTCCTCAATGGAAGGCTGCTTTGCAGGAATTTGAGACATGGCATCTGTTGTATGTGTTGGAGAAACCGACACTTCTTGTGTCTTCTCGTCAGACATAGAAGGATCACTGACATCTAATGTGGCAGGTGGCCGTGGGTCCTGAAGCTGTTGGGCTGACATAATGGCACTTGACATTCCACTCTGATCACCCTTCTGTATCAATCGTTGTCGTGATTCAAAAACAATGGAAATTAGTACAAAAATATCTCTTCGTATTAAATTCAAAACTAATCCAGAAATTGATAGAATTTATGAAAGCACTCAGGAAATTGGATTTCATGGGTGATCAGTCATCATTGTCAGCATTTACCGGACGTCAGATGTATGATTCTATATCTGCAAGCTAGTAACGCCCATGCCGGATAGTTTAAAATGATACGTGGCAATTCTGCCGACTGGTGCACATGAAACTACTGTATATATATCTGTAAGAAGTATTTTGATCAAAGTCTTGCCTGAATCAAGACGAAGTCCAATAGAAGTTACTTATTTAAGATAGAAAAGAACATGGAAATTTCTCTTCTGCTAGTTGATTTGGAACTAAAGTTGGAAAAGGTGTGCTTGTTAAGAAAATGAGAAGTGATAGCGGATCAAGCAAGCACGTTTTTCCTATTCAAGTGAAGCACGTTACCTCTTTCTTTATGAATAAAAGAAGATACTTTGGTTAATCTCTCTTTTCAAGAAACTTCGAACAGTCAATTAGGCTTTGATGATAATAGAAAAGGCAATGAATTGGGCATGCCTGGCTCTTCCTGTTTATTCTAAGAGCAATCTAGTTGACAAGATGTAAACGAACGGAATCATCACCTGCTCTTCCCGATTCCCATATGCCTGTTTTTGGATTGCCATGAGTAACTGAGTCTGAAGGTCTTTGTAACTTCTGGTAACTTGATCCAACATGATTTTCAGCTTCTTATTTTCATTGTGTAGTCTATCCAGCTCGATTTGTGCTATACTCAGCTGCGAAATAAACAAATCTCTATTCTTGAAAATTCGACTCGGAATATAAAAATGTAATACACAATTAAACACATAAAAATGCCTTGTCTGAATGAATAACGTGGGAAAATCAGATAGATTCCGAACAATTAAGATGCATAACTCACTTCACTGTTGGGTTTATCACTTTCTGTTTTCCAAGTCCCAGAACCTGAAGTGTGAAGATTCAGTCCGGTCTGCAAGACAAAAACAAAAGTCAATCCGAAATAAACACAGGTTTGCTTATGTCCATCATAACTTTAGACCTCCAAACCTTTCACAACAAACAAAAAAGACAAGAAGGGTATGAGATAAAAGGCAGCAAAACCTTACATTTACAAGGGTATTAACTAGAGTACTTGACGATCCATTCTTGGTATCTTGATCACGAGACAACACTGCATCAATCCTATCACTTGATGAAAAGAAATCAACTTCCTTGATCACGGGCTTGCTATGATCGATAGAGCTGTTGTTTTCGTGATCGGATGCACATGAGCTCCCCAGTGGAAAGTCACCGGAGTGCAAGAACATCAATTCACGTCCATGTTTTTCCATGACAGAGAGAGAGAGAGCGAAGAAGAAATGAGAAAGAGCAAGAACATACAGAGGCGTGGTAGTAGTTGTGTAGGCTTTTCAACTAGGAGTGAACTTGTATTTGGTGGTACAAAATAGAAAAAGACTTTAGCTTAAGCGACCGAGAAGGCCAGCCGCTTTCTTCGCGGGATAGATAACGTCATGACTCCGTTAACCTAAGGAAAGGGGGTTGAGCTCCGTTAAAGATGACGGAGTGACATTTTTGTCCACGTGGGGTGCGGGAGGATAGCGTCGTCTGGAGGTCAACTGTGTTGACGGCTGGGCTATATCTGACGGTAGTTAGAATACCTAATCCCACCATCAGTAAAAATTACCCAACCTCAAATAATCTACTAAGCTCCTATCTCTAGGTGGGATCAGCATAAAATTATGTATCGTTATCGTATAATATGATATTAAATTATGCATCATATTTACCGAGATCTTGTTCGTGCTATTGAAGGCCTGATGGCAAAACAGGTCAAGATCATTGGTAGCAAGTTGTCAACTATTGTGTACTTGAGTAAGTAATTAAAGGTGTGGTTGGGTCAGTCGTGCTAGGCCCAAATTTATTAAAAACGACTCATGGGCTCGTTGGTCCATCCTGCGAGGATTGACCTAATTCCTATTGACTATGATAGGCCCGTGTCCTAGTCCACGCATCCACGACCCACTCGCGGGTGGAAATCTCCCATGCATACGTAAAGACTTAAACCTATCAACCATCCTATATATAAGGTATAGCTTTGTCATGATACGGGTACGTAATCAGAACCCTAGTTTTCTCTGCTCATAGCTATCCTACCCTCACAAAAAGACTAACTTGAGCGTCGGAGGGGCCTGCCAGATACCAACCCCCGACGTGCTTTATGTTGTTTTGCAGGAGCTCTTGTTAGAAGACAGTCAAACTCATGGATCCAAACGACAACGTGTAGCCTCGCCAGAATCAGGCTGAACCAATTGACGCCCACCGTGGGACTCGACATCAGGACACCACGTCCAGAAACACGCAGATTAGTCAAATGGCAGCAGCCAACCCTGATATCGTCGTCGTCGCGGCTCTAGTGCTACAGCGGATGGGTTTGCAGTTGTCAGCCACCCTCCCATCGACACACCATGACTCCCGTACACAGTCTTCGCACCCGAATGATCAACCGCAGCCTCAGAACCCGGATCAAGAGGAACAGAGCGTAGCCCTAGAGGATAATGTCGAAACCAATACGCATCCGAACTTCCAGCACTCCCTAGATGCAAATCCTCCTGCGCCTGTGCACACCTCCCTCACCCGAAAACAAATACAGGAAGCGGCTGATCTGTTGATTCGTCGGATCTTACAGACTCAGCCGGAACAGCAGCAGCCGTTCGCACGGCAAATTGGTATGATGACTGATCGCCATCCTACTGAAGCCCTAGAAAAAATCGTGGATGATCGGATTAACGCGACCATGAATTTAAAATGAAATATTTATATCCCTAGAGCTATTTTTAAGGCTTGAAGTCTCTTCTGATGATTCAGGTTACTAATTATCTCAATCCAAATATGCTACTAATCTTATCTCTTATGCTGGTCTTACTGACACTAAGATTGGTAGTACTCCACCTGATTATAATGATCATATCTCTGCCACTAATAGAACTCCTCTAAATGATTGTACACTTTGTCGACATCTAGTTGGTAGGCTTACATAGCTTACTATCACTCGTCTAAATATTGCTTAAGTTGTTTACATTGTCAGTAAGTTCATGTTTATACCTCGTATCACTCACCCTTTTGTTGTTCTCTATATACTTCAGTACATTCAAGGAACTCTATTCTATAGACTTCATTTTATTCATTAATCTTCATTAGACTTACATGCATACTTTGATGTTGACTAGGCTGGAGACCCAACTGATCTTTGATATACTATTAGCTACTGTTTAATTTTTAGCACATCTCTTATTTCTTGACGCGGTAAGAAGCAAACAATTATATCTCGTTCAAGCATTGAAATAGAATACTGAGCCTTAGCTGACACTACCTCTAAACTTTTATAGTTACGATGATTACTACAAGACATAAGCGTCTTCTTCTCTTTAGTAGCTCCTCTCTTTTGTAATAATCATAGTGCTATGCAAATTGCTCAAAATGATATCTTTCACGAACGAACTAAATATATTGATATCGATTGTCATCATGTGCTTCAAGGAACTATAAAACATGTCTCAATCTTATCCTAATCACAAATTGCTTATCTTTTTACCATACCACATCCGACATTTTCAAGATCCTCTCTCCAAAAATAAGCTATCGTCTTCACTATCAAAGCCTGAAGTTTTATGAGGAGATATTAACATAATCTTCAAAGGTCAAACATTACCATATATTTAGTATTAATTTTCTCCTAAAATCAGGTACATTAACACTATGTAATTATTTAGCTGATTTTGTTTCTTTAGTTGGAGTAACCTAAAATATATAAATATATAAGTGTATCGAATATACATAGAAATACAAAAAGTCTTTCATCATTTCTTCTTTACTCTTTATTTCCATAATACTAAATTTAGTTGATTTTGTTTCTTTAGATGGAATCACCTAAAGTATATAAATAAATGGATGTACACAACATCGAATACATATAGAAATACAAAAAAATCTTTCTCCGTTTCTTCGTTACTCTTTATTTCCACAATAACAAATTTTGTGGTCCGTGCTTATTGCTTGCAAAATATGCTCTAAAACGAGTTTGTAATAGTCTAAAATTAATTATAGAAGCCTCTGACAATGTCACCAATCAATACAGAGGAGAAGGCCTTGCATTTTATCAAATTGCTTCTGAACTTTTCGATTGTTTTCACATACAACGTGGATTAATAATTTTAGTAGGTGCTTTTGACTTCTAATCTACTTGTTAGGCCCTGAATTTTTTTTATGATGTCATTAAGCATGAATTGCGATAATTATGTGTTTATGGTTTAGTTTGATTTATTTTGAAGTTTTAGTGGATAATTGAGGCATAATTACGTTTAATGAGGTTTAAATGAGAATTAGGGGAATTAATTATGTAAGGACATTTTGGGAAAATTGCTTATATGGGAATGGATTTGGGCTTAGCTAAGAGGGTATTA
>JANZLF010000004.1:6305862-6321452 GCA_026546835.1 Erythroxylum foetidum | reverse complement strand
AAGTAGTGCATACCCAGAGGGCTCTCTTACTTCCTAAGATGTGATTACTATTTAATAAGCCCGAAAGGGACAATTCAGAGCTATATGCTCAACATTTAATATGTCCGAAAAGGGATAGACGCATTTGCATCCCTCGAGTAGGGGCGAAACAAAACCTTGAGGGTGGCCCACCATGCCAAAGCGGACAATATCGAAGGGTGGGAGTGCATTCCCTGAGGGCTCTCCTCCCCCTAAGATGCATTGTTGTTTAGAGCCGCAGGCTCACTGATTAATGCGCCCAGATTGGGACAGTTCAGGCGTCCAGTCACAATGCAGAATAAAAATGAAAAATAATGGGAAAAGATTATGTGTGCAACTTTTATGTGTATGGATTAAATTGTGGACTAAGAAAAAGGGTTAAATGCTCATAATTATGTGATAAATGATTTGCGAAAATTTTGAGTTCGGTGATTGCATGAGAATCTGTAAATTGCTATATGGTAGTCTAAATGTGTTATTATGATGAGCTGTACTCTATTTGCGTAATGCTTGAATTGAGTGAACCATTGATGATGGTTTCTCATTGAGTTCGCAAACTCACCCAAAATTGCAACTATTTTTTAGGAAATCGAAGAGTACCCCGTTAGACAAACAGGAGTATGCCACCTGCATGCAAGTCAGAGTTTAAGGTCGGGATCAGTTCACGTTTGCATTAATGTTATTCTGTTCTTGTATAAAATTTGCATTTCTGCAATTTCTGCAGAATAGTACTGTTATTTCAGAGGGTCCCAATTGATTAATGTTGTATTGTAATGTGATTACTGAAAGCGTTCAGGAATAACATTGGGCCCAATTTGGGTATAGAATTCTGTACATGAAATGGTTAAATGCTGTTGAGTGTCTTTATGACTGAAATTGTGTTATGATTGAAAATATTTTCGTATTAAAGCGGGCCCAAATTGTTTACTGATTTTCGCGCATGTGATTGTTTTTAAAAATAAAAATGTCATACTGAGTTTTTGAACTATTTTGACTGCTCTAGCATACCACCCTCGTGAGGCACGGGCTTGGATATCACCCTCGATGTCGAGTTTGGGTCTTGCGGGAGTGGGATGCTACATACATATGTCAAGGGTCAAGCTTATGACCTTTGATAAGTGCTTAATAGGAGGCACCCCATTCGTATCCTTTCTTTTATGTGTTTTTTTAAGCAATTTTATTTTATTTTCATTTTATGTTTAATTCAGTTTAGTTAGGATTTCTCTTATTTCTTTCCCTTCTTTTCCCTTCTGATTTCATCGAATTTCTCCTTCATGTCTCAAAGTTTAGCACCATTCACCCACGTCACTCATAGTCTACATTGCCAGCGCACCCATCACCCCTCACTTTCGTTTTTTGTATTTGTGTTCTGATTTTGTGAAATTGCAGGTGTTCTCTACGGAATTGGCACAATGCGTAGGAAAATAAGTGAATCTCATAGACTTGCCACGCCCATCCATTTTGCTACTGATATTTCTCCACCACAATTACTTTCACACACCACTGAACCACCTACTGCCACATCCGCCAACACTTTGATTCGGCACTTCGCTAATAGAGAAGCTTTCTTTAACTTTTTCCCTTATTTTTATGCTTATTTAACATTGAGGACAATGTTAGTCTAGGTGTGGGAGAAATAATTGAAATTTTTTGGTTTTTATGTGAGTTTTATTAGTTTTTGCTTGTTGGTTATGCAAATTAAGCCATGAAGCTTTGTCATAATAGTTTGGATGAGAATGGGTTTATGCATGAAATTAAATTGGGCTAAGTAAGTTTTAAGGTGAATCATGTTGATTGATTGCAATAATTGATCTCATAGACTTAGTCAAAATTTTGACATGTGAGTGATGAGGTAAATTGTTAAATTAAGCTGAATTCTTGAATTAAACCTGTGAACGAAGTATGAGCCTAAATGACATCACTTTTATGTCATGCTATTTCTTTGAATTGTGTGATGCTCCTCTATTCATGTTGCCTTCAAAACTTGCATGGAACTGGTTTGAATTTATTTGATCACATGGAATATAAAAATGATTAAGGCCTTCTTTGTTTTTACACCCTTAGCTTAAAATTGACCCACCTATTTATTTTCCCTTTGCAAACATTTTGAGCCTTTACCCTTGTTTTTCAATCAACCACCCCTTATTTAAAAAGAAACTAAAAAACCCCATTAGCCTTACCCTTTCACAAGTTGAAAGAAACATTGAGTAATTAGGGACTTTTGTACTATATTGTGTTTTAAGATATTTTTATAGGTACTTCTACTCATGTGTTGTTATTTTCTCTTGTTTTTATTATTTTCCCTTGTTCTTAGCGTATTCAAAAAAAAGAAAAAAAAAGAAAAGAAAAGGGAAAAAGAAAAAAATTCAAAAAAAGAAGAAAAAGAATAAGAATAAAGTATAGTGGTACTAGTTAGTAATGAGTAGTTGTAGTCCTTTTCATTCATGTTTTTCTCAGAATTTTAGTTTGCATGTCCCTTTTACTTGATGTCTATGAATGCTTGTGATTAACCTTTGCCATGTTTTTACCTAACCTGTGAACCTAGCCCCATTACAACCCTTAATAAAGTCCTTATGATCTATTAGCTCATGTGATATGAATGAATGACAACTGGTAAAACTGTAAGCCTATGATAGTACAATATGTTAGAGAGATTTGAGCGAAGCACTTTTCCCTCAAATACTTGAGTGTAAGAGCGAAATCTTTGAGAAGAATTCATTTTGATTTCATACTTGCTTTTGAACAAAGATGTCTTATTTTAACTTTGTTTATTTGCATTGGCGAAAAGTGATTATGATATGTGTTGAAACTTAAGTCTTATTGGCCCAAGCTAATGGATTATGTGCACTTGATCTTATGAAGGATGAATTGACTGAGTGTAGTGGTTTGACAAGTTTGCTCGAGGGAGAGCAAAGGTTCGGTGCGGGAGAATTTGTTAAGTCATCAATTTGCACTTATTTTATACTTAATTATCTTTAATGTGCTGAAATTATTTTTTGAAATTAATGGAATTGTCTTATAATTATTTAAAGATGATTTTCAACATATTAGAGACAAAATTGAATCAAAAAGATGCAAAAGAAGGAAGAAAATCCAAAATTCCAAGTTTGACAACAATTCAGTGACTAAGCGTGGGCACACTTAAGGATGGAATAAATCTGCAGAGTAATTTTCAAAAGTCAAATTTGAGATTCTCACAATCTTTCAAGATTATATTGCCATCTTTCGACGGGATTGACTACCTGAAATTGGGGGATACAGTATCGGACGAGAATCAAGGAAAGATAGGAAGGAAATCGAAAAAACAAGCATAAAAGGAGAGAAGATGATTGTTCATGCAAGCTAGTTTTTAGGTTAGGTTTTAGAATAGGATTTCAATTTCTACAGTTTTTCTCTTCGTTTGTTCTTGCGTTTCTGCACTTTTTCTTTTTTATTTTCATTTTCTTCAAGAAAGGCAGGGATGGAGACTTGTTATGATTTTATTTCATTGATTTCTATGTTCGTTATGAATAATTAAACTTTTTTCTTGGTTGAGGGGATCCGTGTTATCCGCTAGTATGTGTGAGATGATTTGAATAAATTTTATGTTGTTAATAAACATTGAATATCTTCCGGTCTACTCTTTCTAATTGAATTCGTTAGTTTCTAGGTGCGCAACTAGGGATTAATGTGTTCAACCGATAGATTAATGAAATATGACGTTCAATTTCGCAAATCACAAGTAGCAATTAAGATTGTCTTCTCTACGTTAGATTTAGAAAATTCTAAGGAGATATTCGCTTGATTGATTGCATGTTCTACATGTATTTCGCTTGCTCATTGGTGTTTGATTAGTAAAACTATTATTCAATTAAATCTACGATCGTATCTAGGTTGTTGTTTAATAAGAATGCTAGGATACATGTTTCTAGTTATTACTCTTAAGAGAAAATTTCCCCAATGAATGTTTGTTAATGATTGCAATTTTATATCAAGGATCCATATTAGCGCGATAACATTGCTGACCCGAATCAAGGTATTTTTCATTAATTTTTCAGATCCAATTATTTATGTTGATTTACGATTTTTCTTACATCTTCCTTAAATTTCATGAATTGAAAACAAAAACCCCTTTTTGTTACTTTGTTTTAGTTTTAAACTCGCTAACCTTTACCGTTAAAAATTCCTCATAGGAACGATATTCACTTACCACTACTACATTAAATTGTATTAACGGAAGTGATTTTTTTTAATTTGGTTGCAGGTGACAGCAGTACCATCATGAAATGTCTGAAATGATTTTGTTTTGTTTTAAAACTATTGAGTCCTAGTTGTGGGTAAAAAAGCATGCCTAGAAGGGTCTGCAGCTGCTCCTGTGACACTTCGATGTCGAGACTTCGGTCTCTTCTGGACACTTCAGTGTCGAGACTTCTGTCTCTCCTATAAGTCCTGTTATTCTCCTCTGTAAATGAATTTTTAGTCCTCTGATTTTGTAATCTAATATATGTTTGATTCTAACATAAACAAAAATTTTATTCTAATTCTGAAGGGTTTATACCCTCTTGTGATATTCAGTTCTGATAAGTATAAAAATCTGTTCTGAAATGTATTATGTCTGATTTAATGTTAGGCAATGTTTTAAGGCATGCTTATGCTGTTATATGATTCCATATGATGAGTTGTCATTTCATGTATAGATTAGTTATTACTCACTAAGATATATGCTTAGCATGGTAGATTTGCCTCGTGTAGGTTCAGAGCGAAGATTATAAAGACTAGGACAAGTCAACCGCAATGGCCAATGGAGTCTAAGTCTTGTTTTGAGAAAAATGTATTCTGAGTTTGTTTTGGGCTTGTATCTATTGTGTATGACTTTTCAATTTGTTTGAAGATCTGTAATAACCTTAATATATGTTGGTATTTGAATTTATGGTATGTAATATGATAGGCACAGTATGAATGATATGTTATGTACTATATGGTTGCTTTGAGATTTTGAAACGCATGTATGAAATGTTTCGTCTCGCTTGGATTTTTCTCGGTTCTATATATATGTTTTCTTGTTTGCGTGGCGCCCCCGTATCCTCCTAGGGGGTATTAGGGTGTCACATCTCTAAGATTTTGAAACCTCAACCATTTTTTGGCTTAAGTGTCTTTTCAAGTGCTTCTTCAATGAGTTGATGAAATTGTTCAAACTCTTCACTAGTCACTAGTCTTTTGTCGTTAGACATACAACCTGCTGTTAAGTCATCAATTTACAATTATTTTGTACTAAATTATCTTTAATGTGTTGAAATTATTCTTCGAAATTAATGGAATTGTTATATAATTATTTACAAATGATTTTCAACACCTTAGAGAAAAAATTGAATTAAAAAGATACAAAAGAATGAAGAAAATCCGAAATTCCAAGTTTGACAGCAATTCAGTGACTAAGCGTGGACACGTCTAAGGATGGAATAAATCTGCAGATTAATTTCCAAGATTCAAATTCGAGATTCTCACAATCTTTAAATATTATATTGTCATCTTTCAAGGGGATTGACCACCTGAAATTGGGGGATACATTATCTAACGAGAATTAAGGAAAGATAGGAGGCAAAATCGGAAAAAACAAGCATAAAAGGAGAGATAATTACTGTTCATGCAAGCAAGCTTAGATAGATTTCATTTTCTGCAGTTTTCTTTTCCAGTCTTTTACGTTTTATGCACTTTCTCCATTAGTATTTTCTTATTTTTCAGTAAAGAACCAGGGATGAGACTTTATGCTTTGTTATTTCTTTCGTTTTCGATTCTATTATGAGTAGCTAAACTTATTGTCTTGGTTGAGGGGATCCGTGTTATCCGCTATTATGTGTAAGATGTTTTAAATAAATTTTACGTTGTTAATGAACATTGAATATCTTTCGATTTAATCTTTCTAATTGAATTGGTTGATTTCTAGGTGCGCAACTAAGGATTAATTTGTTCAATCACTAGATTAACGAAATATAACGTTCAGTTTTGCTAATCACAAGTAGCAATTAGGATTACCTTCTTTACATTAGAGTCGGAAATTCTAAAGAGATATTCGCTTGATTGATTGCATGTCATACATGAATTTTGCTTGCTCATTGGTTCGTGATTCGTAAAGTTATTATTCAATTAAACCTACGATCATATCTAGGTTATTGATTAATAAGAATGCTAAGATACATGTTTCTAGTCATTACACTTAAGAGAACACATCCCCAATGAATGTTTGTTAATGATTGCGATTTTATATCAAGGATCCATATTAGCGTGATAACATCGGTGACTTTTAAACCAAGGTATTTTCCCATTAATTTTTCTTATCCAATTATTGCTTTTGATTTGTAATTTTTCTTATAATTTTCCTTGATTTACCGTGAACTACCCCCCCTCCAATTTCGTTACTTTGTTTTGTTTGAATTAGTAATTCCTATACTATTAAGATTCCTCGTTGGAACGATATCTACTTACCACTACTACATTAAATTGTATTAACGGAAGTGGTTTCTTTTGAATTTGGTTATAGGCGATAGCAGTACCAAATTTTGACGTCGTTGCCAGGAAATTTTTGATGGTTTATGTATGTTACGCATTCAAACCAATCAGAGAATTTACAGTACAATCCTGAGATCGAGAAGACAGCGAAAAGACTGCAGAAACATACCAAACTTCAAAAAGAGACGCAGAAAATGGATAGAATAGCTGCAAACTACATTCTTCGCGAACTAGCCGCACCCACGGATGCGCAATAACCTCATTGCATCAACTTTCCGAATTTAGGAGATAACAATACATTTGAATTAAAAATCTGGGTTGATTCATTTGTTACCTATTTTCATGGGTTTACTAGGAGAAGACTTGTACAAGCACTTGAAGGAATTCGTTTGTATGGGAATGAAGTTGACGAATGTGATGGAAGAGCTGATTAAGCTGAGAGCCTTCCCATTCTCCGTTAAAGATGATGCGTAAGATTGGTTGTACTATTCAACTAGAGAAAACGTGCAAACGTGGACTGAAATGAAGAGGCTTTTCTTCTAAAAGTATTTTCCAGCATCGAGAGCAACCAATATTCGGAAAGAGATTTGTGGAATTCATCAACATACAGGAGAAACACTCTACGAGTATTGGGAAAGATTCAAGAAACTCTGTGCTAGCTATCCATACCACCAAATAACCGAACAACTATTGATTCAATATTTCTACAAAGGGCTCTTGCTTTCGGATAGGAGAATGATAAACGCTGTAAGTAGTGGTGCTTTAGTTGATAAAACGTCGGTGGCTGCAAGGTAATTGATCGCTAACATGGCTTCCAACACTCAACAATTCGGAATACGTTCTGGGCATAGATCAAAAGGCGTGAATGAAGTGAATGTGACCACGTTGGAGAAGAGATTGGATGCCCCCACTTCTTTGGTGCAACAATTGGTAGTCACGAAGTAAAAAGAAACAAAGGTATGTAGCATATGTTCAATGTTAGGATATTCTACTAATTTATATCCAATTTTGTAGGAGGAAAATGCAGAACAGGTGAATGTCGTGGGAGGATTTGTTGGGCCGAGTCAAAGGAAGTACGACCCATTTTTCAACACCTATAATCTGGGGTGGTGCAATCACCCGAATTTGCGATATGGGAATCCTCAAAAACAGTAAACGAACACGAATTTTCAACAGTATAGAAAACCATACGCCCCGTGGTAAAATCAAAATATAACATCCAATTCTGAAGGTAAGTCCTCTTTGGAAGACATAGTTCAATCTTTGACTATTAACTCTTTGACGTTTCAGCAAAATACTGAAGCAACTATCAGAAATATTGAAAATCAAATGAGCCAAATGGAAATTGTCTTTAATCAATTGGAAGTGAGAACTTCTAGAAAATTTTCAGCACAACCGGAGATCAATCCAAAACAAAGTGCGAATGCTATTATATTGCGGAGTGGTAAGGAACTACAAGAACCACTTCTGAAAAATTACAGAAGAGAGGTAGAAGAAGAGATCACGCAAAAGGCACCTTCACAACCTGAATTGATGTAAAAGGGGTGCAAAACAAGGTGATTCCGCCTCCTTTTCTGAGTCGATTCGCAAAAGCAAAGAAGGAAGAATAAGAGAAGGAAATTTTGGAGACTTTCCGCAAGGTTCAGGCAAACATTCCTCTTCTTGATGCAATTAAACAGATTCCACGGTTTGCTAAATTCCTTAAGGAGCTTTGTACTTCAAAGAGGAAATTAAAATTTGATGAGAAAGTGCAATTGGGAGAAAACGTTTCAGCAATTTTGCAAAAGAAAAGCTTCCACCGAAATGTCAAGATCCAGGTATGTTTACTATCCTATGCCAAATTGGTAATTTGCGGATCGAAAGAGCTATGTTAGATTTAGGTGCGTCCATAAATGTTATGCCATATGATATGTCTAAATCTTTGAATGTTGGACCTCTTAAAGAAACTATCGTAATGATTCAATTAGCAGATCACTCCAATGCATATCCAAAGGGTGTGCTAGAAGATATATTGGTTCAAGTAGGAAATATGCTTTTTTCAGCTGATTTTTACATTTTGCATATGGGCATCGATGACGCATCTTCCTCCACTCCGATCTTATTCGAAAGGCCATTTTTGAAAATGACTCAAACCAAAATAGATGTTCATGATGGATCTTTAACAAAGGAATTTGATGGTGAATTAATTAAGTTCAATATTTATAATACGATCAAAATTCCGGATGATGAATAACCTATTGTTTCTGTGGACTTTATTAACACATGGGTGCAGGAAAACTTGATTTTGAAGGACAAAGATAAAGTTGAAATGATCTTGGAATTGGAAAAGGCATCAACGTGGCAAGGAGTTGATGAATCTGCGTTATTCGGGGAACAATTGAACAACGCAACATATTGGCAAGAAAAGGATAAAATGACGTTATATGGTGAACCAATGGAAACATTACTTTGCTTGGAGACCACCGAACCACTCTTTCATCAGCTCACGTCCATGGAAACGTCCAAGAGCGTGGATAAATTGTTGTCGTCGTTGACCAACCCACCGACATTGGAATTAAAGAGCCTACCTAGTCATTTGAAATACATCTTTTTAGGTGTGAAAGATACATTGCCTCTTATTATTTCTAATCAACTTTCAGATGTGCAGTAAAGCCAGCTAGTTAACGTTTTGAAGGAGAATAAAGAAGCTTTCGTTTGGACAGTAGCTGATTTAAAAGGTATTACCCCCATTATCTGCATGCACCGAATTTTTATGGAAGATGAAGCGAAGGAGGTGAGGCAACCACAATGTCGTCTAAACCCACCCATGATGGAATTGGTGAAGAAAGAGATTTTGAAGCTTCTTGATGCGGGCATCATTTATCCGATTTCAAATAGTAAGTGGGTAAGTTCAGTTCAGGTAGTTTCGACGAAAACTGGTGTGACTGTAATTGAAAATAGCAATGGTGAGTTAATACCGACTCGTGTCCAAAATGGTTGGAGGGTATGCATAGATTATAGGAAGCTTAATTTAGTTACTAAAAAAGATCATTTTTCGCTTCCATTTATTGATCAGATGCTTGAAAGACTTGTGGGTAAATCTCATTATTGTTGTTTAGATGGCTACTCAGGATATCATCAGATTTTGGTGGCACCCAAGGATTAGGAGAAGATAACCTTCACATGTCCATTCGGCACCTTTGCTTACCGAAGAATGCCATTTGGATTATGCAATGCACCCGCAACTTTTCAATAGTGTATGGTATTTTCTCCAATCTTGTGGAAAATTGCATGGAAATTTTCATGGATAATTTCACTGTATATGGGGAGTCTTTTGAAGCATGCATTATCAACCTTGAAAAAGTAATAAAACATTGCATTGAGACTAATTTGGTTTTAAATTATGAAAAGTGTCATTTCATGGTTGATCAAGGCATTATTTTGGGTCATACTATTTCTTCGAAAGGAATTGAAGTCGATAGGGCTAAGATAGATGTTATTCGATCTTTATCTTACCCCGCGAATGTACGGAAAGTCTGATCTTTTCTTGGTCATGCAGGATTTTATCGGCGATTTATCAAGGACTTCTCCAAAATTGTGTAACCCATGTGTAGATTGCTTTAAAAAGACATAAAATTTGATTTCGACGAGCCATGCAAAAGTGCATTTGATGAACTTAAGGAGCAACTCACCACAGCGCCGATTATTCAGCCACCGCAATGGGACATGCCTTTCGAGTTGATATGCAATGCTTTAAATTATGCAGTTGGTGTTGTGCTGGGCCAAAAAGTGGACAAGGTACCTCATGTTATTTATTATGCTTCTATGACACTTAATGACAGAGAAGGAGTTTTTAGCGGTCGTCTTTGGATTGGAAAAGTTTCAGTCTTACTTGTTAGGGACGAAGATAATCATCTATTCAGACCATATAGCTCTGAAGTATTTGGTGAACAAGAAAGAAGCCAAGCCAAAATTAATTTGATGGATATTACTGCTCCAAGAATTTGATTTGGAAATCCGTGATTAAAAAGGAGCTGAAAATTTGGTGGCCGATCTCCTAAGCAGGATCACACCAAGTACCGCATCTGATGTTCTTCACGATAAATTTCCATATGAGAGTCTCTTCACAATTCAACAGGTAATTCCTTGGTATGCGGACATAGTGAACTTTTTAGTAACTAAGTCTTTACTTAGTGATTTATCTATAGCCAAGAGAGATAAAATCAAGCGAGAAGCTAAATATTACATTTAGGATAAGCCTCATCTTTGGAAATTTTGTTTTGATCATATTGTTAGGAAATGTATCACATATGATGAAATTCCATCTATTTTACATTTTTTTCATTCATTTGTGTGTGGGGGACACTTTGGTTCTAAAAGAACTGCTCGAAAAATTTTAGACTGTGGACTGTATTGGCCTAAGTTATTTTATGACTCTTACATGTTTTGCAAGTCTTGCGATCGTTGTCAAAGAACAGGTAACTTGGGATCAAAGAATCAAATGCCACTGACAAACATTCTGGTATGTGAGATTTTTGATGTTTGAGGAATAGATTTTATGGGTTCTTTCCCTTCTTATTTTAATAAGAGTTACATTTTGTTGGCAGTAGATTACGTTTCGAAATGGGTTGAGGCTAAGGCTACTATATCTGATGATGCTAAAACCGTTGTTGATTTTGTTAACTCAAATATTTTTGTCAGGTTCAGAATGCCTCGAGCTATCATTAGCGATCGAGGAACCCATTTCTGTAATAAGATTTTTGAAGCTTTGATGAAAAAATGTAGTATCACACATCGAGTCTCTACCACCTACCATCCGCAGACAAGTGGGCAAGCTGAGGTATCCAATAGAGAGATTAAATTCGTACTAGAGAAAGTGGTGAATCTGAACCGAAAGGATTGGAGTCTACAATTGGACAATGCTTTGTGGGCATACCGAACTACGCTATAGGCATGTCGCCTTACAAGTTAGTTTTCAGTAAGCCTTGTCATTTAACTGTAGAAATTGAGCATAGAGCTTATTGGGTCGTGAAAATGTTGAATATGGATCAATTGGATGTTAGTAACAATAGGAAGTTACAACTACAAGAATTAGAGGAGATTCGTCATGAGGCATATGAAAATGCAAAAATTTACAAACAAAAAACCAAGGCTTTTCACGATAAAATGATTTCTAGGAAATTTTTCCATCGGACAAAAAGTTCTTCTTTATCATTCAAAGCTTAATTTATTTCCAGGAAAATTACGATCTCGTTGGCTTGGACCGTTTATTGTTACTAACGTTTTTCTCATGGTGCGGTAAAAATTTAGAGTTTAGATACCTCTGAGGTATTTAAAGTTAATGGACATCACCTGAAACCATACTATGAAAAATTTTCGGTCAAGCGAGTGGTAAAAATAGAGTTGGTACCCCCAACTTATTTCTAACCAGGTAAATAATGAAATATATCCAGTTAACGACTTTAAAGAAGCACATTCGGGGAAACCCGTAAATTTTTCAAGTTTGTCTATTTTATCTATTTATCAGTTTTTATTTTCATGTCATTATGTTATTTCATTTAGTTAGGAATTTAATTTCACATTTCTATTAAGTCCTTTTTATTTTTCATCTTTTCATTCTAAATTTAAAAACAAAAAGTGTTGTACCGTCACTCCTTTCTTTCCCTCTTTATTTTCCCTCGTTTGTTTTACCCAAAATTCCTTCTCCCATTTTCACTCTCCAACTGTCGATTCTCCAAAACCACTTTAGCCCATCAATCTCATTAGACCATCATGCACTCACGCAACTCTTAATCTTATTTGCCCATCCACCCATCAACCTTAACTTTTGTTTTGTTTTGTGTTTGTGTTCTTATTTTGCGAAAATGCAGGTGGTCTCCATAGAATTAGCACAATGTCCAGGAAGAAAAGTGACTCTCGAAGGCTACCCACGCCCATACAATTCGCTACTAACTTTTCTCCACCACAACCCATTCCCAACACCACCAACCCACGTTCTACCACAGCCCCAATGTCAACTTTTGACCCCCCACCACCAAGAACACGCCAAAGGACGAGGAGAGATAAGGAGATCGAAAACAAAAACAAATGAACCACTCGAGTCGGGGGCTGCACCTCTTTCGTACTTCCCGAAGATACAACCCGATTCCAATAACTAAGTGAACGGAAAATTTATCTATGATGGGCATTGTGGATCTTAGTCGTGGTCACATTGCTTTCACCATTCCTGGCCTAACTACTTTTCCCACAACAAGAATTTCCACCACACGAAATCGGGCACCACTAGTTGAACTTAGTAACCTCCAATAACAAAGCATCGATTTGGAAGCCCGTTTCAGTAGGATCGAATGGACAATGCACCGTTTGGAGCAAAATTGATGGCCTACTGGGAGCATAAAGGGTTTCAACTGCCACATCCTCCAACTCCTTGATCTGACCCTTCGCTAATAGAGAAGCTTTCTTTAACTTTTCCTTTATTTTTATGCTTTTTTAACATTGCAGACAATGTTGGTTTTGGTGTGGGGGAATTTTGTGTGCAAATTTTTTTATTTTTGTGTGGTTTTATTGACTTTTTGTGTGTGGTTATGCATGTTGAGCTATGAAAATTTATCATAGTAGTTTGAATGACATTCGGTATATGCATGACATTAAATTGGGATAAGTGAGTTTTAAGGTGAAGCATGTTGATTAATTGCAATAACTGATCTTATGGGCTTAGTCAAAATTTTGACATGTGAGTGAGGAGGTGAATTGTGAAATTAAGGTGAATTCTTGAATTAAACCTATTAGCGAAGTTTGAGCCTAAGTGATATCGACTTTATGTCATGCTATTTGTTTGAATTATGTGATGCTCCTCTATTCATGTTGCCTTCAGAACTTGCATGGAACTGGCTTTAATTTGTTTGATCACATGGGATATAGAAAAGATTAAGACCTTCCTTGTTTTTACACCCTTAGCTTAAAATTGACCCACCTACTTATTTTCCCTTTGCAAACATTTTTGAGCCTTTATCCTTGTTTTTCAATCAATCACCTTCTTTAAAAACCTAAAAATCCTATTAGCCTTACCCTATCACAAGTTGAATGAAGCATTGAGTAATTTGGGACTTTTGTTTTATATTTTGTTCTGAGATATTTTTATAGGTACTTCTACTCATGTGTCTATTATTTTCTCTTGTTTTATTATTTTCCCTTGCTCTCAGCGTTATTCGAAAAAAAGAAGAAAAGAAAAGAGAAGGGAAAAAGAAAAAATGGGAAAAGGAAAAAGAAAAGAAAAAAAGAAGAAAAGAAAAGAAAAGAAAAGAGAAGGGAAAATTAAAAAAGAAAAAAGAATAAAAGAATAAAGCATAGTACCATAAGTTAGTAGAGTGGTTGTAACCCTTTGTGTGTCATGTGTTCATCTCATAATTTTAATTTGTGTGTCCCTTTTACTTGGTACTTTGTGAATGCTTGTGATTAACCCTTTGCCATTTTTACCTCACCTATGAACCTAGCCCCATTACATTCCTGAATAAAGTCCTTATGATCTATTAGCTCATGTGATTTGAATGAATGATAATTGGTGAAATTGCAAGCCTAAGGTAGTGCAACATGTTAGAGTGAGATCTGAGAGAAATACTTTACCCTCAAACACTTGAGTGTAAGAGTGAAATCTGTGAGAAGAATTCATTTTGATTTCATGATTGCTTTTGAACAAAGATGTCTTATTTTGAAAAGCAATTATGATATATATTGCAACTTAAGTCTTACTGGCCCAAGTTAATGGATTGTGTGCACTTAATCTTATGAAGGATGAATTGACTAAGTGTAATGGTTTAACATGTTTGCTCGAGGGTGAGCAAAGGTTCGGTGTGGGGGAATTTGTTAAGTCATCAATTTACAATTATTTTGTACTGAATTGTCTTTAATGTGTTGAAATTATTATTCAAAATTAATGAATTATCTTATAATTGTTTACAGATGATTTTCAACACCTTAGAGACGAAATTGAATCAAAAAGATGCAAAAGAATGAAGAAAATCCAAAAATCCTAATTTGACAGCAATTTTGTGACTAAGCGTGGGCACGCCTAAGGATGGAATAAATCTACAGATCACTTTTCAAAAGTCAAAAATCGAGATTCTCACAATCTTTAAAGATTATATTGTCATCTTTTAAGGGAATTGACTACCTAAAGTTGGGGGATACAATATCAGAAGAGAATCAAGGAAAGATAAGGGGGAAAACAAGCATAAAAGGGGAGAGAAGTTACTGTTCACGCAACTTTAGTTTAGGATAGTTTTTTTTGCAGTTTTTCTCCAGATTTTTCTGCAGATTTTCCTTAGGAATAGTTTACATTTCTGTATTCTTTTCTTGAAGCTTAAGACTAGGTTAGGATAGATTTTCGTTTTTGCATCTTTTCTTTTCCAGTTTTTACATTTTTCTGCACTTCTTTCTTTAGTATTTTCTTATTTTTCAGTAAAGAACCAGGGATGAAGACTTTATGCTTTGTTATTTCTTTTGTTTTCAATTTGATTATGAGTAGCTAAATCTTTTGTCTTGGTTTAAGGGGATTCATGTTACATGTTATTATGGTGAACTGTTTCGAATACTTTTTATGTTGTTAATAAACATTGGATATCTTCATATCTGTTCTTTCTAATCAAATTTGTTGATTTCTAGGTGCGCAACTAGAGATTAATTAGTTCAATCGCTAGATTAACGAAGTATGACATTCAGTTTCGGTAATCATAAGTAGCAAGTAGAATTGACTTCTCTACGTTAGAGTAAGAAATTCTAAGAAGATATTCGCTTGATTGATTGCATGTCGTACATGTATTTCGCTTGCTCATTAGTTCTTGATTCTTAATGCTATTATTCAATTACGTCTATGATCGTATCTAGGTTATTGTTTAATAAGAATGCTAGGATATATGTTTCTAGTCATTACCCTTAAGAGAAATTTCCCCAATGAATGTTTGTTAATGATTGCAATTTTATGTCGATTTGTTAATGATTGCAATTTTATGTCGATGATCCATAATAGCACGATAACATTGGTAACCCAAAACCAAGATATTATCTCATTGATTTTTCATATTTAATTTCGATTTGTGATTTTTCTCATA
>JANZLF010000004.1:6268835-6282553 GCA_026546835.1 Erythroxylum foetidum | reverse complement strand
AGGGTTGTCATGATCATATTGAACAGAACAACAAGCAGAATATTCAGGAATTTGCTGAGCAGAACGGAAACAAAGACATTCATGAGTCTCCTGAGCAAGACAAAAACCATAAATATGATACCCATGAATCGGCAGTTAGGGACTCGCATCCATCTCCGGGGGAACGCACTTATCAATCTCCAGGGGAAAACGCCAATCAATCTCCGTGGACACCCGCGGCAGATCAGCAGGAGGAATATAATAGTCAAGCAGGACACGAAAATGGAAATCAACAAAATGAATTTGATAATCTGTTCTCTAACAACAATCTGAATCCACAGGAAACTTTCCAAAGTCCTATATTCAAAATCAGTTTACCTGTATTTAGTTCTTCTCCTAGCTCAGCACCAAAAGAAGATCAGGCAGAGCAGCATATTCCCAGACCTGAACTATCAGAGAGGACATTTACTTTAGCAAATATTCGCAGCTTCAGCACTTTGCGGACTTCGAAGGAAGATTGTTCTTATCCTAATGCTCATTCAAAAGTATATGTATACAATGTTATTTCATCTCTATGTGATATTTTCTGCTGTTTATTTACTATGAATACTATGTTATTTCATCTATATATGATAATTTCTGCTGTTTACTTACTATGAATATGCCTCAGAGGCTAATTTTGATTCTGCATGTTGAGATAATCTTTAAGTAGATAAAAGCAGAATGCTTAGTCGCTCTAAGTGCTCTAAGTTGAAACGTTACCTTATTGTACTTCTGAATTTCATTATTGAACTTCAGGATGAGGCAGAAGGACTTAGTAATTCTCGACAAAGAAGACATTCGCCTGCTAATGGAAAAGATGAAGGAGCGGATGATCTTTCAATTTCATCATCCGAAGAGAGAAGCTCTGATAGCTCTGAAGGAGTGGCAATTATGAAAGGTGACTACAATACTTTTACTAATATGAAAATATATATAGAACGAGTTAAGTTGCGAGACCAATTGCCAAAATGATTACCGTTTAGGAATTTCATTGTCTTAGGGAAGAACCATAACTAATTATCAACTATTCAGAATAATCAGACAGCGTAATTGATTTGATCACTGCAACGAAGCTGCAGAGTTTATGATTACTTATTTCCAGTAGTCAGTATCCATTGTTTTTGGCGGAAATCATCATCACTTTTGTTAACCTTCTTTTCTCCGCCAACCTTTTTCTCTTTAGTTTAGTACCTAGAGATACATAATCTTGCACTTATTGGATCTCCATTTTCAGGTGTTATAAAAAGAGATTTCTTTTCGTCTCCATCCGCAACTCCAGAGAGATCGAAATGCGCATTTCATCCAACTAAAAGGCTCCGCCATCAAGAGGGCCGTAGACTTGGCAAATTCAGTCCCACCCCACCCACTCCAAAAGGCAATAGTCATTTGGCATGTAAATGCTTCCCCCCGCTCTTTCAATGTACAGCCGATGGTCTTGCCATCATGTTTACTCTTTAATAAGTTCGTTTCTTTCTGCATTAAACTTTTAGGCACTGACGAGAGTGATTACACCCCCGAGCCTTCAGAACAAAACCAAGGCGATGAGTTAGAGAGGTTGACTTTGGTTAAAATATCATCGATAATATTCCTTACTAGGTCCACAGATAAAGCCTTTTATCATTGGCCCTTTTTTTTTCATTTCTTTTGATCTGCAATATTCCAGGGTAGTTATGCTCTTTGCACTGTCTATAGAGAACTTCAGAAAAAAATTGACATTGTTGACAAGAAAGAAATCCTCCGAAATTCTGATGTCTGTTTCTGAGGATATACATCTCCAGTTGCAGAATATCGATTGTCAAATCCAAGCAGATCTGTACGTATTTCACAGTCGCCACTTTCCTTTGTTGAGAAATAAGCTTGTTGGGTGTAGGCGATTCTGATCTTTCTCACGTCTCAGGGAGAAGCTGAGAAGCGATAGTAAGTTAAAAAGAAAAGACCTCGAAGAAAGATTCCAAGGTAACGAATTCCTAAAACTGCACGATTGGCAAAGCTGAACATTAGTAGGACGGCATGAGCCCCTATTTGAATTAGTCTAGATTTTGTTTTTATTTTATCAGTCAGACATGCATCTTGTGACAGGAATAGTGAACACTAGGAGCTTTTTCTCTTGTTTAACAGCGGCACAAGTTTCTACCATAGTAATGTAATTCATTGGCTTGTGTCTCCAAAGCTACAACTTGCAACATGAATATGAATTATGTACCAGATAATGGTTATGTAACAAATTTTAGCTACTCATATCCACTGAACCATACACAGGATCCCTATTTAACGTCAATTTCTGGCTTCTGAATGCGTGCATTCCTTTAATACTTCTAAATAGTTTCATGGGTATATTACTCTCGTTTCCGTTATTAAATATCTGTTTTTCATCTACGCAGAACAACAAGAACAGTTGAAGTTGATCTACGATAAATTCAGAGAAGAAATGTCTCAGCATCTTGAAAACTGCAAGAGTACACTTGAAGGTCTAGAGTTGAACCAGATTGAACTGAAAGGAACAGTGAAAAGGCTAAGTATGGAAACCTTTTAAAATATAAGTATATCATGGTTTTGTTGAATCTCTTGAATGTAGTTGACCGCTCTGATTAGCAAATGAGTTTGGGCACTTAGACATGCAAGTTTGCTGAAATTGCATTTTTACCTTTTCATTGGTGGTAAATACTCAGACTTGCAAAAGTTTCCATGTGTGTGAATACTAATCGGCTAACTATTTATTAAGCTAGTAATAGATGCTAGATCAGTGGCATCTTTCTACACTGTTTATATTGCATTCTATAATAAAAAAGAATAAAAATTATAGGAGTTAAGTTTGACAATTATCTGTGGACAATTACTCTATGTACCCTAGTAATTTCTAAGTTGTTTTTGTAAGACCTGGGGTATCCATTTTTCTATACCTTAGACAATAGGTGGATCAATATATTGATACCGTGACAAATCCAAATGCTTAATGTTAATTATTGCTTACCTGTAACTGCAGGAGCATCGCACCAAAAGCTTGTCGTGCAAGTGGAAGAATCGGTCGGGAAACAGCTCAATGATGCAGACAGGAGAATATCAGCGGTGCACAAGGCAAGCTTATTTTTTGTATTAAATTGAATTAAATACAGGTCATCTATTAGATCACGAACACCAAGTTATTGTACATGTCATTTCTACTTCTCCTGCTTAGATCTGTTTTGGAAATAACTTAGTGGGCAATCAGATCTGCGCAATCTTGATTAATATTGGCCAGAGTCTCAAGTACGTAGCTTTTGAATTCCAAATGTATGTGTTTTACCAAGTTTCATTTAATAGAGGAGCTTATGAGTTGGTCATGCTCCATGAATATAGCACGCATACAATGCTTGACTAGTAACAATAACCCCGGAAAATTGCCCGGGGTCTTCCCTCAAATGCTGCTACCGGTGTCACCCTATCTGCATCCTCTTTGAATATGAGCATACACAGAAGTAAGTTTATGTATAAAATACTAACAATGGATTGATGTTCATAACAGGTCGGTAGGGCAAAGATGCTCCAGCTGAGACGTGCTATAGCCGAGTGCTTGCACGGGGATATTCTAAATTGACATGAATCGACCTGTAAGTAATCATTTAGGTTTATGAAATTGATCTCACATTCTTTTTTCTACGTCGAGGACTAGGCCTTAAGTTGTAGTAAAAGTTAATTCCTGGAGGCATGCTGATTTGGCCAAGGTTTAATCAAGATTCTTGATTTCAGCCTTTGTAGTTTATAAAGCAAGTTTCCTTTCTGTTCGAAAGTTAACGGAGACAATTGAGATTTTTTTTTCCCTTGTTTGCATTGAATATTTTGTGAGTCATGAACTTAACTGTGATAACCTTGTTTTTTGCTATCAAGCCAAATCTGATAAAGTTGAAAACATGCAAACAAAGTGATTTAAAATCTTATTATCTCGTGACAGATGTCCTCTCCTTTACATGACATTTTTGTAGCAAGACCTTTTAATTAGCCATACTGTAATCACGGTTACGGGGAATAAGAAAATGAAGACAGATTCGTATGGCTAAATTCATCTTGATAATATTTACTTGTTGAGATCAATCCTGCGCTGCAGTGCTTTTCTATTATTCGGGCACATACTACAGTTGTGCTAGCCCGTCAATTTTATTCCGACTGCGCTCTATACAACCAATTCTTCTATTCATAACTTCAAAAGTTTTCATATAATCCTCTTTCCCATCAACTTTGCCCACATCTAGATATTAATTGTTAGCGATGCATTATAGTGTTGTCTTGTACTCTCGAGTTTATCTAAAGTAGGCAATAGCACTGGAACTGGGTCATTATTTCCTGGGTACCGACTAATCAAAGTGGATAATCGCATGCGAACGATAACAAAGCAGAAAGAAAGTGGATTGCTTGCGTGCAATATCAAGTAATTCGTAGAGATCAGATCCTTTGGTCTAGGTACTCTGTACTTAGTCAGTGTCAGAGAATCTGAGCTATTCATTTTATTTCAATAGATGACTCAGATCCTCCAATACTGGCTAGGTACAAAGTACCTAAGAGAATCTAAGGGCTAATTCTTGTTGTGGGGGGCCTGCAATTAGATTCATAATAGTGAGATTGTTTTCATAGCCAATCAATTCTTATCTGTTGCCAAACATTGGATTGGCTGTGGTTTTGCTTCGTATCAGACAGGGAAATAAAGAGCCACGTGAATTATCACGAGGGTGCACGTGGAGTCCATGCTTTTGGTTCCACGTCCACCACCCCTTTGTCAAACTTGAATGTTTTAGCCTTCGAGGCAGGAACCTCCAAATTTGTATCGTGCAAGTTGCAGTGTCCCACTTGTTTTGTATATTGGCTAGGGGGTCTCTGTTGAAGCGCTCATACTTCACGTCGGCACCTTACTATTTCCTTGCTCATTTGGTTTTTTAACTCTGAAATTTTTTTCATCAATTTAATTTATTGCAATAGATAAAAGGATGAGATTGAAATAAAAAAAATAGCGCAATTGAAACAGAATATCTGTTCTAAAATTGTTGTTTTCGTACTGTACTAGGTCATTATATTATACGCCTGTTTTGGCAATTTTAGGTTTTCATTATGTAAGGTATAATTACAAAAAGAGGGAAAAGTCGAGCTACAAGAAAAATTTTTGCTGCTACCACAGTAGTAACATATATCAAAACTGAAATAGGAGTAGGTCTTTCTATGACATCAGGTAACTATATATGAGGAGGGAATTGAACTGATTTAGTAATTGTGTCCGAAAATAATAAAATGGTACACAAAATTACAAATAAATAATTCACCATATTATTAACAATCAAGTTATTAAAAATTTTGAATAAATCCCTAGATTTGAAGCTACCCGTTATTTAATAAAGGCTAAAAATTCTTACTAATAAATCAAAATCTCCTACACGATTAATTACAAACATTTTTTGACAAGTATTTGACGCAATAGGTTGTGTGAACTAAAACCCGATTAATAGATTTAATGATTCTTTTAAGATATTAGAAGTTGGGAAAAGGTACAACACCTTAATTTGTGCATTTACTTTGGAAACAAAGGTTTTTGCTTTGTGGTAGCAGAGCTGTCGCGCACTTATGAAAATGAGATACGAGAAGGGGAAAGTTCTTAACTAGATGGATAGAATCAAGAAAATTTTTTTCCCCATACTTCTGTTTTTATTAAAAATTGTTATTCCCTTACATTTACTTATTAGTATAACTTTGAACTTATTATTTATAATTATATCTAATTTTAGACAGCCCGAAAAACATGTAACATAAACGTTTTTCTATTATTGCCAATGAAACAGTTAAGTTTAGCTCAACAATAGTAATAATTTTGGAATTCTAATTATTAACACATCCTTCTGTCTTCATTTGATTCAGTTTTTATGCATGTGTATGCAACATATCCCTAAAAATAGTAGAAAATGGACGTAATCATTAATATTAAATAGGTTAAACCTTAAATTAGCAATTTATGGAAGTAGATTTTTTTCAGCATTAAATGGGTCAAGTCAAGTAAATTGAGGCGCTCTCCAAGTATACCAATTCCTATAAAATAAAACCCTAACACTTCTTATTTAGTTTCTAATCTGTAGTGTAAAGGACTCAGGAAGATATTAACAGACCTCCAAAATTGGTTTAAAACATGCGACTTGATGCAGAGTTAGGATTTTCTGTTTAAGATTATTTTGTTCTATCTTATTTATTAAATTTCAGTCATTTATTTATATAAATTTTGTGTTTATTTATGTGAGTCCCATATAAATCTCACGTAAATAAATAGTTAACATTCAAAAGAGTAGAATAAGACAAAATAATCTTTAACAGAAAATGTGAAATCCTTGTTGCAATGAACACAAACGGTGAGGATTTCATGTCACATTCATTTGTGATAGAGAAAATGCAGGGATATCAGTCAGTCTTGACCTTATGAAGAGATTAAGTGAGTCCTCTGACCTCCAAGGTGACAGTTGGAGGTCCCTGACGTGACCGAACATATTATTGCGTACTTTTTTTTTGATAACTTAGAGTTCGGGCTTGACCTGATTACCTGGGACCTATGAGCCACCCACTTAGACTCATAGATAGGGGTCTGATCCTAGTCAGTATCAGAGGTACCTGCATCTTAGGAGAGGTCGTCATCACCAGGGGGAGTACAACCCCTCAAAAAGAAGCTGCTCCTCCCAAGGTTCGAACCCACAACCTTCTCACAATCCTCTCCCTTTTTCCACCACTAGGCTACCCGTGAGGGCATTATTGTGTACTTCTTCATATAACACAAAGTGGGTCCAACCTCTGAGCCATTGGACAGTCAAACTATCATCCATACCGTATTACCATTTTAGGTTCAGATGAGCTACGCAAGTTCCTGTAAACCATTCCATTAACTCGTCTTTCATCCGAGGAATCTTCACGGTCTTCTCATTGTTATATCTGTGTGATTTAGGACAATATATTTTTTAATGTTTTTCTTCTGTCAATCTCCATTCTTCACTCATTGGCTTTCATTATATGAATGGTAGACCTCGGACCGGTATCCCTATTTAGTCCTTATAAACATCTGAACGGTTGATCCAGCCAATATTGAGGGTTTATCAGCCATTCTCTTCTGGCTGTCCTTGATGTTTTGTGATCTCTTGTACTTAAAAGCGTAAAATGTGAACGCTTAATTGAACATCTGGTTCTACCTGAAAACATTGCATATAGTGCTTAATTTGATCAATCCTTCCACTGACGACTTGTATAGAGGACAGGTTGCTTTGTTTCCCTTAATACTGGGGAGCAGAAGAGTTGTTCGCAACTCAGCTTAGAATGAATCGGTCGGCTAATTTAGATTCCTTGACTGCTTTTGAAAAAATTTCCATGCCCCCATTTTGGTTTTGTTCTCTCTTTTGATATTCAAAGTCTCTGACGAGATTCACAATGCAGGACTGGTGATGATTTTATGGAGTTAGTGTGCGAAAATGGTCAGATCCTTGTGCGTGGACGGTCTGGTACTATTTCATGTATCGGTTACTTATCACGCTCTCCTAAAACTCAATTCAACAATGGGATTAAAGACAGTCATCCTCCTAAGAGGCCAAGGCTCGTGCATGTAGATTCTATTTCGGGTGATGAGTCCTTTCCTGGTCATAGGGAACCAACTAAGGAGTATAGCTTTTTGCAAGGCAATCACAATACTAATGACAAATGTCAAAAGTGGCCTCGTACAAGTTTCAGCATATTTTTGGAGAATATGAGGCGAAGTCCTTGTGATCAGATCACGGAGCCACGCATTGTTCCTGTCCATAAAACCACAAATTTGCAATCTGGGAATACGCCTGATTTTGTAGCAGTCCCTCAGCTTTCTGCAGTTTGGAGTCATCAGAAACACGACTCTCCCGGAGCAACAACTAAATTCACCTAAATTATGCCAAACTCAGTTAACAAAAATTGTTAATTTGCCCAACGACTCAAAGTTGCAACAGCCGGATTTTAAACATCATGATAAGCACTCAGATTTTCAGACTTCCTCCTCCTTGAGACCAGTTGCTCTACTCAGCTCTCATGATCAGCCTAGTGGTTCTACAATAATACCAGTGAGCGGTGCACGCCTGCCAAGGCCTGAATTAGAAACCACCAACGAGAAGCCTCCTGCTGGTTGCAGTAATCTAGTTCATTCAACTCCAAATGAACGGACTTCTCATCTCAGAATAACTAAAAGTAAGATGGAGTTACCTTCACATGAGCAATCTGAAGCTGTTTTCCCTCAAGATGTTATTACAAGAAAACAATGCCCTAGTGTTGCTTTTGTTCCAGCATCAAACATGGCAGTAGACAGCGTCCAAGCTAAGACCGGTTTAGTGAAAAATAGAGATTATATGGCTGCAGCTAATTCAACGTGCTCACGCGAAGCTTCAACTGATCCCACTTATTCCTTGAAATATAAACGTGGAGGCATTGAGTTACCGACATATCCAAGTGAAGTAAGTAAAGATGGAAAATCCATCCCGCATAGGTTAATTTGATTTCTTTCTCTATAAATGATCTGAGAAATTTTTATCTGTTACAGGATGACGAGGAAGAGATCGAGGGTGACAAAAAATCAGAAGATTGGAGAAGTAGAAGGGCTAAGAGAAAGTCGAGAGAGATCCATAATCTATCTGAAAAGGTGAGTTACCATTTCAGCAGTGTTAACGATCTATCCAAAAAGAAAAAGAAAAAAAACCTTTTACTCGACAATTTGTGCTTTTATGGATACAGAGAAGAAGGGATAAGATCAACAAGAGGATACATGCACTGAAGGATCTCCTACCGAGTTCCAGTAAGGTTATCATTCTCTGGATAATTAAGCCTCGTGGTTAGGAAATTAACTAATACCAGAGTCCACTGTAACATCTGCTATAGAGAGAAGTAAAAGGAAATAATAAGGTTTCAGAAATTTGAACCTCGTGCTTTCATGCGACATGGTCAGGCGTGTGTTTCGGTAACCTTCCGAGCTTCCTAATCGTGTTCATAATATAGCCTCATACAGTAATGAAGAATGGGAAGCCCGCGATTAGTTCAAAAATTGGGATTTAGTCCTTTCTGTGTTTAGCTTAGTTGCATGTTGTTCTCAGGTGGGCAAAGATTCTGTTCTCGATGAAACAATTGAATACGTGAAGACCCTTCAACTTCAGCTTCAGGCATATATCTTTCCGTCTTTGAGTCTTGATTCATACACATGAAACCAAGTTTCATAAGTTGATGGCCGTGGTTGTTCTGGCAGATGGTGTCAATGGGGACCGGACTTTTCATGTCTCCAGCAATGTTTACTTCAGGAATGCAATCCATGCAAACACCATCTTTGGCTCAGATGTCAGAGATGGCTATGAGGATGCATATGGGAGTTGGCTGCAGGCCAACATCATTAGTATCATCTTCACCTGTGTTTGGGCTCTCTGGTCAAAGGATGTCTATTCCGGTGCCACAGCCACCATTTTTCCATTCTATAGGAAGAGCTTTCACAGCCTCCGTTCCATCGTTGAGTTTAAAGGGCTCAGTCCAGATCAGTAGCTCAGGAGTTATACACAAGGGGATTTAGATCCAACAATCCAATCATTACATCTGGTTTGTGCATTCTTAACTTGTAAAATTAGGTTTTAATTTCTGTTAAAACTATGCTAGAATACCTGAAACTTAGATAACAATTATATAGTGCAAATCAGGAGTCAATTCTTTTCTTTTACTGTAAGTAGAGAGAAATATAGTTCGCAACATTCCCTGATAGAAAATGCAACAAGTTAGAGACGCCAAAGCAAAACTGTTACGGCAATCTCAGTCTTGTTCGTTAATCTCCTGACCAACTTCCCTTTCTAATTCAGGGAATAGATGAGATCCACAAAGAGTGAGCTTTGGCGCACGAGGAACACCTTTTGAATCATTGCTACTATTGTTGGATTTCTTTTTTGGGTGGGATAAAAGCCTAGGCCTTGCCGTTTAGGATGTCATGAAATCTACAGTTTTACATGCTTTTGGAAACTCCATCAAATTAAGCAAGGTTCTTCACACCCAGCATGATATACCTTCATTTTGTAGTTGAAGTTATCGTTCAATTCATCCTCTGCTGTGGATATTGGTGTTGACTAATAGGACCATTTGGGGTAAACTTTTACGAAACTCCTGCTATATATACATATTATTTTGAAGAATCTATGAAAAATATTGAGTAATTCAAATGTTACATATTTTGAAAGTACTCATTTAACTAAAACATTAGTAACTATATAGCAACATGCCTACATGGAAGTCCCCTCCATGGGAGTCCCCTCTCTCTCTCTCTCTCTCTCTCTCTCTCTCTCTCTCTTAGGCACTCCAATAGAAAGGACATTTGCCCGCCGAAGGTAAAAGGACAAAATCGTCGCAAAAACTTTTTAGTGATGAAAATAATGTCTGAACATTTCGTCGCTAAATTCAAATAGCAAAATATTATCAACAATGTTTTCGAAAATCGTTACATATTATTTTTCGCTTCAATTTATGGTAAGTCGCCAAAAGAGATAGGTGAGGTTAAAATCAATTGTCGAGAAAGACTATTCGCGACGGATATTATTCGTGGCTAAAAGTTAAGTTATTAGCTACGTTACTTACTTGTAGCTAATAATATATTACAATGATAATTTTTACGTAGCAAAATATTTTTAGCATCGGTTTTCAGAATGTAAGTAAAGATAATTTGCGACTATTTTTATAGGTTATTTGTGAAGATTACCATATCGTAGCTAAATGTTACAATTCATATAACATATCAAAAAACTTTTGGTGATGATTTTGGAATCGTCAGAAAATCTTTTTAGTAACTTTTTTAATTTTTTATAAAAAAATTATTGTTAACTTTTGAATAACGTTGCTAAAAAGTTTTGGTGATAAGCTTTGATTTTTTTAGCAAACATTTCTATAAAAAATTGGATATTCAATTATGATTATTTTTAAGATTTTTAATCCATCATATTGTTTGTGATATTTAGATATTTTGATTTATAATTAATTAAACAAAAATTAAAATAAACAACATTTTATATAAAAATAAATTTCATTAAATGTTAATTACTAAAAAGCTTATGTATAAATTAAGGGCTTCCATCATCATTACTACTTTCATAATTTGAGTCTAGTATTTGTTTGATCTTCTTTTTAAGCTTGGTCAACTTTCGTTCAATACAATTTAACTTTTGTTCATTAGGTTGTAATGAAAACTTAAACAACCAATTCTCCTCTTGAAGAGTCGTTACATATGTTGGTTGTGATGAGATGCCCTAATTGGCTTAGGACCATGCCCAAAACCTTTAATATAGCCTGATCTTGTTCTAAAGACGTTGTAAATGTGATCTATATTTGACTCATTTTCGTCAAACAAGGAGCTCTGCAATAACTTTTACATCTTATTCTAAAAGTTAAAAAATAAAATCAATATTTAATTCAAAAATTAATAAACATAAAAATTAAACAAAATTTTAGACTTATATAATTATTTTGCGCTTTTTCAGATGTCAAACCTTCACCTTTCTTGTAGTGTGTCAGTTTGCAGAGTGCAGAGTGCAGAGTGCAGAGTGTGATCCTATCACACTTTTATTTATGTAGTTCCTTTTAACTTTGTTTTATGAAAACAAAAATTGAAACACATTAAATAATATTGTATTAACTGATATAATTATAATTTCTAACCAAAGAACTTACAAATTCTTTTCGGACGACAACAAATTATTTGGAGCCTTGATTGTAAGGAGTTAATCATTTTTTCTCCATTAGCCTCGGCTTTCTTACACTTTTCCTAAATACAGAAAATAAATAGTCATTAAATGTGGCACAAGATTAATTAAAGCAAATGTGAAGAGAAAGAAGACAAACTTTAACGTTGGTAGAGGCCCAATGATCACATATTTGACTCCAATTTTTTAGAGCCAAACATTCAAGAACATATCTCCTTACCTCCTCATCTAACGGAAAAGATTGGTAGTATTTATGTAGTCAATAACAATGATCCTTTGCCCTTCGTTTCAATAGTGAACTGACACAACTTGAAATTTCAGGGTTATCAATATCGATGATATTTAGTTTCATTTGTAAACAACAAGTAAAAGTTAAATTAGTGTTTAAGTATTAGAAAAAATGCATATAATTAAATAAATTAAAAATTACCAAAACTTTGTCAAGAGCATTTTGAAGCAAGTTGTCTTCTTTCAATTGCTTGACATGCTTAAGGTAAGGCAAATTAGCATTAACGACAACCCCTAACTTACTGGACAATTTAGCTGACTAGACCTTTTCAACAGGACTACCTTGTGAGAGGTTAATATGTACAGACAACTTATTGTTCATTGCAACATTCATGTTTTACAACTCAGAACCTTTAATGATACCTCAACCTCTTTTCCTGACAGTGATATTATAACTTTATAACAAGAGAATAATGACAAGAAAAAATGCATTAAACGCGTAAATATATATTTGAAGATAAGTGAAATCTTAGGTGGTAAGGAGTAAAAAACCTAAAGATCCCTCACCAGTAGTTTAGGTAGATAGACGTTGTTGCTGACTGGCTTCATTGGTGGATGAAGCCAGTTGTTGTGGTTGATCTGGTTATTGTGGGGGAGGAACATCTTCGCTAGTTGTCGTCTTCTTTCCTTTATTTTTATCAAGTGCCATTATATTGAATATCTATAATGATATTACTAAATGATTTCTATATGAATTTCCAATATAAAATAAACCTAATTAAAATAACAACATAAAGAGCTCGTCAAATTTAGAAAGTCCATTATTTATATACCTAGGCAGCGAAAAAACAATTTAATTTTATCACTTGTTATTTAAAATACAGGAACAGGAAGTAGATGGAGGATTATTTGACATAGTTTAATTGGAGGAATTTAGCAAATTTCAATTTATAATAAACATGTCAAGAATGTTTGTATTATAACACTCTTTAATCACTTCTCATCCTCAAATGGTGATTACATTATCTCATGAATGAGACAAAATCATCGTAGTACAAAAGATTACATTGACGAACATGATGAGTATGATTTTTATTAGAACTTAAAAGATCAAAGTTGTAGATTCCTTGATGGGATTATTTTGATTGTTTTCTCTAATCCCAAGTTAGTTAATTAACTATAATCATAAGTTAATTTAAATGGTGGCTTGCCAGTTTTCAAACAATATAAGCAACAATCTCATATTAACAAATTTTTTTTCCCTTCAATCATCATCATCAACATCTTCAAAATCATCATCATTAATTATATTTTGATTCGACTATTCATCACTATTATATTCATCCAAAGTATCATCATTGTCATATAATTCATCCTTAATATATTCTTCATCTCTTTCTGCGATAAAATTGGCTTGTACTTCATCTAACTGTACTTAGGGATGACAATGAGTAGGGTTTGGTTCGGGTATTACTCTATCTATATCCATATTCATTTTTTATGACTCAACCCATATCCATATCCATATCTCTCGGTTTTTACGATTTACTACCCATATCCAAATTCATTGGGTTGTTTGAGTTTTTGGATATCCATCAGGTTGTATATCATATAAAAATATAACTTCTAAATAGAAAATATAAAGAGTAGATTTTTGCGAACTCTCCAAATAAAAATTAATTTAATAATAATAAGTCAAGATTTTGATTTGTATGTCTTAAAAAATCATAAAATTGGAATAATAAAAAT
>JANZLF010000004.1:6190246-6206605 GCA_026546835.1 Erythroxylum foetidum | reverse complement strand
CCAAAAATAATATCATCAACATATATCTATACTATGATGAAATTATTTTTAATACATTTTCTAAATAAAGTCTTATCTAGATGTCCTATACTAAAACCATTTTCAATCAAAAAGGAACTTAGATGATCATACCAAGCTCGAGGAGCTTGTTTCAAACCATACAAAGCTTTATAAAGCCTATAGAGATAATCTGGTTTCTTAAAACCTTTAAAACTAGGAGGTTGCTTTACATAAACCTATTCATCTATAAAACCATTCAAAAAGACACTTTTCACATCCATTTGAAACAGTTTTATATCATAACAAACAGCACATGTAAGCAAAATTCTAATAGCTTCTAATCTAGCTACAAGAGCATAAGTTTCATTATAGTCTATTCCTTCTTGTTAATTATAGCGTTGAGCTACTAATTTAGCTTTGTTACAACTAACTCTACCTGATTTGTCTAGTTTATTTTTAAAATCCCATCTAGTTCCTATGATAGACTTATTAGAGGGTCTGGGAACTAAATACCAAACTTTATTTCTTGTAAATTGATTCAGCTCCTCTTGCATGGCTAAAATCCAAACTTTATCCTAAAGAGCATCAATTTTCTTAGGCTATATTTCAGAAATAAAAGCTACATTTGCTTCTCTTCTGAATTTAGACCGAGTTCTCATACGTTCTGAAGTTTCTCCTACAATCAGATTTTCTGGGTGAGAAGATTTATACCTCCAGTCTTTTCTCAGACTAAGATTTCCAGGAATATCTTCTACTTTATCTAGAGGAGCATTTGATGGTGACAAATCTACATTATCAACCAAGGGTACTAATAGAGTTTCCTTATCAGTATCATTTCTTCTGTTTGGTTGAGAACCATCATCAAATTTGACATGAATAGATTCTTCAACAAATTTAGAAGCAAGATTATGAACCCTATAAGCTTTAGAAGATAATGAGTATCCTAGAAAAACTCCTAAATTGATCTTAGAATCAAATTTATCCAAAATTTCTTTTGTATTCAATATAGTACACTTACAACCAAACGGATGGAAGTAAGAGATATTTGGCTTCCTTCTTTTCCGTAACTGATACGGAGTTTTATTTAACCAAGGTCGCAAAAGTATTCTATTTTGAATATAACAAGATGTATTTACAGCTTCTGCCCATAAATATTTAGGAAGATTCATTTCACAAAGCATGGTTCTTACCATTTCCTGAATCGTCTTGTTCTTTCTTTCTACAACTCCATTCTGTTGTGGAGTTTTAGAAGCAGAGAAATTATGGAAAATTCCATTCTCTTCACAAAACATTATGAATTTTTCATTTTCAAATTCACCACTATGATCACTTCTAATTCCAGAAATAGAAATTCCTTTTTCATTTTGTAACTTTTTGGAAAGAACTTTAAAACATTTAAAAGACTCATCCTTATGTGACAAAAATAATATCCAACAAAATCTAGTGAAGTCATCAACAATTACGAGACCATACCTCTCTCCGCCAAGACTTAATGTCATAATTGGACCAAATAAATCTATATGTAACAACTCTAGAAGTCTAGACGAAGTTACAATATTTTTAGAAGAAAAAGATGTCTTAACCTGTTTTCCTTTATGACAACTTTCACAAAAGAAATTCTTGTTAAAACTTATTTTTGATAAACCTCTTACCAAATCATGTTTAATCAACTTGGAAATATTTTTAAAACTATCATGACCTAGCTTTTTATGCCAAATTAGTTTTTCTACATCTGTTGATATAAAACAAGAAATATTTTGACTTTGCAAATATTCTAAATTAATCTTATAAAGATTATTTCGTCTTTTGGCATAAAAGAATATGGAATCGTCCTTGTTTTTTTACTACACAAGAGTTTTGATTAAATTATACTTCAAAGCCAGAATCACATAATTAACTTACACTAATCAAGTTATGTTTTAAACGTTCAACTAACAGAACATTATCAATAGATGCAAAGGAATCTTTACCAATTTTGTCGATTTCAACTATTTTGCCCTGCTGGTTGTCTCCAAAAGTTACTGATCCTCCCTTGTTACTTTGAGGATCTAGGAACATATACCTTCTTCCCGTCATGTGTCGCGAGCATCTATTGTCCAAATACCATTGGTGTTGATTGCTTTTTCAAAGAAGGAGATCAGCAGTAGATATAATGTTCTTTTTAGGTACTCATATTTTCTTGGGTCCTTTGGGTTAGTCTTATAATTATTTATAGAATGATAGTAAGAAGACTGGTGATATTTCTTTCTATAAGGAATAAAGTTCTTTTTGTAATGAGCATTGTTTTTAGTAAACCCTAGACCACTCTTATCATTAAGGTGTCTATATCTCCCAATAATGTCATTCATTTCCGTCATGCTTTCAGTAAAGGATAATAAGTCTACTGAAAGAGAATTAATCCTTTGTTTCAACTGACTAATTTCCTCAGATCTATCTACAGAAACTTTTTTCTTCATATCGTCTCCTTGTTTCTTAAGGCAGACATTTTCTTTTTTTAATGTTTACATGTTCTTCAAGTTTTCGACAAACTTTCTTTTTAAGGATCTGTAATGCTTTAGTATGGCAAGTGAATCTTCTAACAATTCTAAATATGCATATTGGAGTTCATCAAAGTTAGAAGTTACCTCCTCGTCACCTTCCTTTTCAGCTACCAATCATATATTAGCTTGTGTTGATGCTTTTGAATCAGAATCAGATTCGGACGAATCTAAATCTTCCCAAATTGCCATCATACTCTTTTTATTTTCTTTATTGTTCTTTGACTTTCTTCTAAGCAACTGACATTCAAACTTGTAGCGTCCTGGTTTATTGCATTTGTAGCAAATGATAGAGTTCTTCTCATTCTTGACTTCATCTTTGCTATTTTTCTTAAAAGAAAAATTTTTGTTTCCTTTTGCTTTCTTCTTCCACATTTTTCACTTGAATCTTGTTCAGATTCACTGGTGTCATCATTCTTGATCTCTTCGATCTTTAATGCTTTTGATGATGAACTTCTATTTCTCTGATTCTTGTTATTTTTCTGATCAACATTTAATGCTTTCGATTTATCTCTTTTAGGTTTGTCTTCAGCATCAAGCTCCACTTCATGTATCTTCAAAGAACCAAGCAATTTGTCTAGCTTTAATTTGCTCAAGTCTTTGGTTTCTTGTACTACAGTGACTTTAGGTCTCCATCTTCTGGGTAGACTTCTAAGAATCTTCCTGACATGGTCTTGATTATAGTATATTCTCCCAAGAGTTTTCAATCCATTAACGATAGTTTGAAATTGTCCAAACATCTGATCAATAGACTCATCTTTTTTTATTTTAAATAAATCATACTAATGTATAAGAATGCTGATGTTGGACTCTTTCACCTGGTTTATACCTTCATATGTGATAGATAAGGTGTCTTACATCTCCTTCGTAGTAACGCATCCATGAACTTTGTCATATTCGTTTCGGCTTAAAGCACAACTTAGAAAGAACTTGGCCTTTGAGTTTAGTTAAAATCTCGCTTTATGATCAACTGACCATCTGGTACGAGGAATAGTATTTCCTTTATCATCTACTAGTACGTATGGTGCATTCTCGATGATATCCTAAAGATCAACGTGTGTGGATTCGATGAAGATCCTTATCCTGTGCTTTCAATAATGATTGTCCTCACCATTGAATGCAGGAGGTCTTGTGACGAAGGCACCTTCAATTATAAAAACATGTGATTTTGTCATGGATCTTCGTCCTTACTGTGTAAAGATGGTTCTTGAAAATCGATCTCTGATACCAACTGGAGTAAATCGCACGTTAATAGAGAACTCACATATAATATACGAAATACACAAGATACTTTTTCAAGTATTAAATGAATACCAAGAGTGTTATATAAAAATAATTACGTAGTTAAATCACAAATACTTTTATAAACTTGTATAAAAACAAGATAAATTAAAAGTAAAGAGTTAGAAGATGGATGCTGCAATTTTTATACTGGTTTACCCCAAACCTTGGACTACGTCCAGTCCTCAGAATTCTTCTGAGTTTTCACTATACTTCGTCAAATTTATAAATATTTTTTCTTTCCTTCCAGAGCCTCTTTAGGTCTCTTACACTAAGTATTCTTTCTGCTATCTTAGCCTCTCCAGGCTCTTAGTCTTTTCTTTCTCTCACTAGAAAGATATTGTGAGCTTTTTGTTAGAGTAAAGTTCGCTCTCGTGTATCACAGTTTGAATACAAAATTTTTTGTAAGTAATAACTTAAAAACTAAAAGATTGTTCAGTCTTTGACAATAACTTGTATTTATAACCTAAGTCTTCAATTGCTTCTTGCTTCTTGATAACTGTTTCTTGCTTCTTGCTTCTTGTAGAAACCGTTAATCAGTTGAGTTTTGTAACTAACTCAAACTGCTTCTTTTATGGTCTCACTTCTTCTATGTTTCGAACTTCTTCTATTTTTTGAACTTCTTTTGTATTTTGAACTTCTTCTGTGTTTTATGTTTCTTCTGTGTTTTGTGTTTCTTCTGTGTTTTGAACTTCTTCTGTGTTTTGCATTTTTTTTTGTGTTTTGAACTTATTCTGTATTTTGAACTTCTTCTGTTTTTTACGCTTCTTCTATGTTTTGACCTTCTTTTGTGTTTTGCGCTTCTTCTGTGTTTTGTGCTTCTTCTATGTTTTGAACTTCTTCTGTATTTTGTGTTTCTTCTGTGTTTTAAACTTCTTCTGTGTTTTGCGTTTCTTTTGTGTTTTTCCACTTCTTTTTTTGTTTTGTGCTTCTTCTGTGTTTTGTCACTTCTTCTGTGTTTTGAATTTCTTCTTTGTTTTGTACTTCTTTTGTGTTTTGAACTTCTTTTGTGTTTTGAACTTCTTCTGTGTTTTGTTACTTCTTCTGTGTTTTGCCACTGCACTCTTAACACACACATCAAAACAATTCATTTATTTCTAACAATATTATTATTTGATTAATAACAAAATTATTATTCGTGAAGTCTTTTTGACTTACATAAATTGCCTTTCCTATCTCTCATTGATGATTGCAAGATAAGGTATGTAGAAAGAAGGCCTATTTTTTTAGATTGGCTTTGATTGCTTCTTTCTCCCTCTTTATGACATTGTAAAATAACTCATTGTTCCCTTTTCATCACTATCAGCCAAATGAAGCACCCTCACCAAAAACTTACAAAATTGGATGGCAAAATGACATTGAGATCAAAATTTAGTATCTTTAATTATAATTCCAGAAACCTCCAATCCATCATTAGATCTAGCATGTTGACATGCAACCCATTTATCACTTGTAAAGATCTGTCTCAACTCTTTCTTTATTATAATAAAATACTAAAGTGATAAGAATTTGTTGCAAATCTTGTAATAACATGACATCACGAATTCCTACCATTGATAAAATCCTTTCTCATTAAATTCAAGACATATGCACGATTATAGATGAACTTGGTCATATTTTTCACTTTCTACAGACTCTCATCGATATGCAGTATAAGGAGTTTAAAAAAGTATTATATTTGCTTTATAATGTTTTTCCCATTGTTTTATAAGCGGAATCATTATTAATAACGAACTGAACAATATTTTCTGGCCCTACTTCTTTCATAATTTTATCGAATATTTTAATAAAATATTAGCTTCCCTAACAAGGTCAGATGCATCAATAGACTTTAAAAACATTAAGCCCTTTGCAGAATAAACTAAAAAAATTAATAATAGGCTTATGTCTCCTATTTTTCCAACCATCACACATGATTGAACACCTATAAATAGCCCCAATCATTCTTCTTTCTTCCAAATAACTTTTAATTTCATGAACAGAGCTACTAAAAAATTTACCTCTTTTGTCATTAATAAAAGGAGCTTTATATCCTGGACTGTAAGAGGTTATAACATCTACCATAGTCTGATAATAGTAAGATAGGGAAACATTGAATACTACAACAGAATCATACTACCATCTAGTCATTGCTATATCTACATCGTGAGCTGCTTTTTTTTTTATTGTATTGCATTATGAATTGAAGACTGAGCTTCAGGAGTTGTTCATGGTGCAAAAAAATTTGACACCTGCCTTCTTCTTTTCCTAACATTAGGTCCAGATGCAACATTCACTTCTTGTTGGGTAGGAACACTGCCACCTTCAACATTTCCACTATCATCCTGAAGACTAACAAGTGAACTTCCACTACCAATTTCATAATTCTATCTCTCCCTACTGTCTTTCTCATGTTGATACTTTTTAAGCAAAGTTTTCATTTGCCAATTCACACCATGACTCACTTTTTTTTACATAGTTCCACATTTCCTTTAACCCCAGATAAATATTTCTTTAATATGGTGATTCCTCCACCTTTCAAATGATTGTTACAAAATAAGTAAATAGTATGGTTCTTCGTATTAGGGACTAATGCTGATGAGCCCAAGCTAGATCATTGTATCTTCTTAAAGCGATTGAATGATCAGGAGTACTTGAACTTCCTTCCGTTTATCTATAAAAATAAATGAACACATATATTAAAAATAAAGAACAAATAATTTCATTATCTACTACTATCACAAAATATGTATTGTATAACTTAAAAGTCCGAACTAACATAATTACACAATACATTTGTTTTTCTTATATAATATAACTCATTTTGTATGATTACATCATACACAATTCAAATTCATCCAACAGAATTCACCAATAAGTCAAAAACCAATCTTTCAAGGATTTAACATACATAATTACACAATATACATGTCCATCTTATATAATATAACTCATTTTGTATGATTAGATCATACACAATTTAATTTCATCCAACTTAATTCACCAATAAGTCAAAAACTAATAATTTAATTATTCAACATACATAATTACACAATACGCATGTTTATCTTATATAATATAACTCATTTTGTATAATTACCTCATATACAATTCAATTTCATCTAATAGAATTCACCAATAAGTCAAAAACCAACAATTCAATACATCTTATATAATATAACTTATTTTATATGATTACTTCATTTAACCATAAACTAAAAACATACACTCACAATATAACATATTCAACTTCAACCATAACTCATAATTATAAGTTTACAACTTACTTTATGTAATCTCATAATTCATCTATAAACTAATACATTTTGTTTACTTATACAATTCAATTTTTAATGCTTATAATTAGTTTGTTTTTAACTAATTTTAATCAATATTTTTACAAAAATCCTAATTCCCATCTTTAATTTAACAATCTTCATTTACCAATTCTAATCAATATTTTTGGTTTCTTACCCAAAATTTCCATTTCGTTAATTTTCTTCATAAATTAACAATTTTTAAATATATCAAAATTGAGCCAACACTCACAAACAATTCCAAATTCCAAATTCCAAATTTAAAGTTTCCAATCCATTGATTTTTTTAATAAATTGACAATGTCTAAATTATATTGAAATTGAACTAACTCACACAATCAATTTCAAATTTCAAATTCAAAATTTCCAATCCATTAGTTTTCTTTCAAAATTGACAATGCCTAAATTACGTTAAAATTTTCCAACTAACATAGACAATTCCAACTTTCAAACTTAAATTTCCCAACTCTCAAAAACAATTCCAAGAATTTCAAGAATTCCAACAATTTCAACAACTCCAATAATTCTAATTTCCAACAATTATAACTTTTCAACAATTTCCAAAAATTCTAACAATTTCCAACAATTCCAATTTTCAATAATTTTAAAAATTCCAACCTTCACAAAACATACGTACATAACAAAATATAATGCATTTGTTGTTAAGATTTTGGAGAGGAAAACACAACAAAAAAATCAAAAAATGCAATTAAATATTAGGTCATGTTGGTTTAATTTGAGTTAAGTCAGATCTCGATCTAGAATATTGACATTTTAGATTTGGCGATTCTAGTAGTGGTGGACGGCTGGATGTGGCATTGAGGAGTTGTTATTTTTGCTAAAAAGTTCCCTAATTTTTTAAAACTTACGGTATCGACTGGTATTCAGTCAATATTTGAAATACCAGTCGGTATCATGTGAAATCACCAGTATTGACCAGTAGCTAAGAGCATTGTTTCATACTATTTTTTGACCAATATGGTATCTTCTAGCCAATATGCTACAAAACCAAAAACATTGGTCATCAGTGTCGATTATAATAAAAGAGATAAAAATGTTGAAATATATAAGACCAAATTGTCAATTTTAATAAAAAGAAAGAAGTTAGTCTCTTTATATTCTTTTTTTTTTGTACTTTCATTCCTTTCTATAGAAGTCCTTAGCAAATGTGATGTGGCAAGCCAATATGTGTGGCACCACCAATATGGCATTCGATATGTTAAAAAATAATGTCAGCAATAAAAATGAAATTAATGGAAGTGATAGCATTATTTATAATTTGTAAAATCACTCAACAATTTTTTTTATTTCTTCAAGTAATTTAAATTGATGCAATTATCAATTACTCTTTACTGGATCAATAATGATAGTTGTTAATCCAATATAAAGCTAAAAGTAAATTATTTTTGATATTTTAATCATAACTATTTATGATAACATTTGGTTGAAATGATTCAAAACATTAAGACAAGTTAACAAAAATTTTTATATTTTATAAGAGATATAACAATAATAACAATAACTCAGTAGAAGTCCTGCTGATACGGGGTCTTGAGAGGATCATAAATATGTAACCTTATCCCTAACTAGTAGAGAGTTTGTTTATGATATAATCATATGAAAAAATAAATAAAATAAAAATAAATAAAAGATATATATTAAAATAAAACATAACGATTTAAAATAAAATAGACCTAAATATAATAATAAAAATAAAATAAATAAATAAAAATAAATAATTACGTAAAAAATAAATAATACAATAAATTCATAACAAGGTAAATATTAAAAATAAAAGATAAAATAAGTAAATAAATACACAAACAAGAAAGAAAACAAGTAAATAAATAAAACAAACAAGTCATTACAAAAAAATGTTTAGGCTAACCAACGAAATGCTTAGGCTAAATAACTAAGAGGAATGTATTATATGTTAGTTCAAGGGTTGTGTTTAACAATTTTGACGATAACTTTATAGTATTTTAAAATTCAAATTAGATTTATTTCCTTATATAGATATCAATATAATTCTTAAAAGGAAATAAAATCATAGGATAATTGCTTCTTTTCTTGCAAGAACCTTCTTTATGAACCTACCAAATTAGAAATGGTTCCTCGACATCTAGAAGGAAAGATTTCAGTAGGGATGATATCGAAGATTAAGCATTGGCTAGCTGAAGAAAATGTTTACTTAAGAAAGAGCTACTGCATTTGTGAATGACACGAGACTTGCAAATACCTTAGCAGCATCAATATTCTTGAAAGTTATATCAAACTCTTTGTGTTTTAGAAAGTGAAATCACTCTATTGAGAGAGACTGTTAAATCATATATATATATATACTTCTTGTTGAGAGCTTGTAGAGGGTTGTTAAACACTACGAGTGCAGAAGGATGAATAACTTTGAAAAATATGTACTTGTAAGCTTAGAGAGGCTCATCAAATTAATACTTGATTTTATAGTAAAATACTCAGGTTGGATACTTAGGGTACTGAATGTAGGCCTAGGTTGTAAGCTAAACTAGTATAAATCGACTATGTCACACTCTCTCTTAACTTTAAATTTTCGCATTTTAGTGTTTGTATTTTTTAACTTACAAGAGACTCCTTCGGTTTTATGATCGACTCCTTCCTTTTTGAGCGCTAGCAGATTCCTATCAATTAACAAGCTCCTTTCATTTTGAGCGCTAGCAAGCTCCTTTCAATTATTAGGATCCTTTAGTTTTCAACTTTAATAGGATATTTTCGAAAGTTGATAGAATCCTTCTATTTATAGTTTTTTTTGAAGGATATTATTCTTTTTTAAATACCTTGCAATTTTTTTTACAGATAATTCACCTCCTCTTGCATGTGTTTGCTTTATCATTATATATTAAATGTTTAGATTAAAAATAAGATATAAGAAAGAGAAAGACCTTTTTATGCGAGATCATTTACTCATATCCTAGTACATAAAGTTTTCTATTCACGAATTCGGTCAGTTCTAGTAGAATCATATCATTTTTTTAATCACCTCCCCTCAGTTCTTCTTAGGCCTTCATTTTTTCTCTTGCAATTCCTACGTACAAATTTCTAGTATCTTCTCACTGAAGAGTTAGGATGCGTATTGTGGTGATGGTTTGCTAGTGCTTATTAACTAATACCAAATTAGGATGTGTACCAATACACTACATGGGATGAATGAGTTAGAGCCAAAAGGACAATGTATCATTTCGTTGGTTAAGGTGTTTTAGTCGAGGCTAGATCTGGGTGCATACAAGTCTGTTGGGAAGAATTACCCGGTGCCTACTATAGAACTATAGACATGTACATGAAATTGTATAGTTTACTTGCCACTATTTTATGTTGTATTTGTAATGATTAATCTGAAATGATGTACGACTTCTTTCCCTAACATATATTTTAGAGAAATTGGTCGTGTCATATAGGCACATATATAGATATTTGTTGAATATATAATTTAAAGACTGTAGCTTTGTATGAATTTTAGTTAGTTGGCATGAACTACTTGATTATGTGTAGTTTCCAAGAATCAAGGTATACTGTGGCAACTTGCAGATTTTGGTGAATTTTAAGCATTATTTCGTAGAGTTGGGTCTAAGAAGGTTTTAAGATAAAGATAGGAATATGTTTATTAAATTATTTATATTAAAATATATGAGTTTAACGTATTCTAGGCCTTAATACAAGGGTAAAACTTGAGTGAATAATCCTTGCTATTAGGTGAAGGTATGCAATTGCCCTAACCATGTCATAAGAAGTGAATGAGAATTAGTAAACCACATGTGTAGTATGTAAGGTTGGCAATATTTAGCTGACTAAGCTTGCCTATACTTTCTACTAATCTAAGTAATGGGAGAAGAAAATAGGTGACTAAAGCTTTCAACAACTTACTTATAGATAACATACATATTAGGAATGTGAAGAAAGTACAACCTATTGATATTTGATACCCTTTATTCTCTTAGCAAGTTTGAAGTGTCAATATCCTAAAATGTGCTTGTTCCAAAACATTTTTATTCTCTCTTTAAATCAGGAGGGGGCAGTGAAATCGAGTCTCTAAAGTTCCTCAAGAAATTAGTTTGCCACTTACCATTCAGAATTATAAAGTTAACCTTGGCAGAGGTAGGATAGAAGTGCATAAGTGAATGCATTTGTTATTAGTTTGATAGGGAGGCTCCAATTATCAAATCATAGAGAAGCAATAATAGCCATTCCTTACTTTGTAAAGTATATTAGAGTCAATGGTTCCTCTTACCTTCAATTGTTGGTTTATAAACTAGGAAGTGATGCAGGTACTTTTAGCCTCCTAAAAGCTGTTAACCTTTTAGAAATAAGAGTGAATCTACCTTAGCAACAAGGCTTTGGTATTAGATAGGATCCTCCAAAATGTATTCATTATAAGCATTTTGTTTATATTTCTTAGTGATTGTATCCTTAGCCCTACAATTACTTTGGGCATCTATACCTCGATTAAATTTACTTTGTAGAAGCTATTGGAATCTCCAGTGCCTTCCCATAATTTTTTTTAAACAATCTCTTAATCTCCTTAATTATTCCTTTTGATAGAAATATGTGTGAGGTCCTGTAGGTGTGGATTAAATTAAAAGCAAGTTTGATTAGAAGTCCTCTACTAATAAAGGATAAGGTTTTATTGCATCAGTTGAAGATCTTCTTGTTAGACTTCGCTAGGATTAGAATACATTCACTATATATAAGCCTCTTATTACATATAGGTAATCCCTTAAAGGTGAATGAGGTTTTCTTACAACTTAATCCAGATATGGAACATACCTAATTGGCCAGATGCTTGCAGCTAGTTGATAAAATTATTAGGTACACATACTTCTTATTTCAATCATAAAGTATCATTGTCCAATTCAAACTCAAAATTTGGATTCTTTTTCAATTTCTCAATAAGATTCATAAATCCTAAATTCTCAATTTGGGCTTTGTTAATCCTTTCATATGAAATTGATGTTAAATTCAATAGCTAATAATACTTATATTTGCCCAAAATTAAACTCGACATTTTATCCACAATATTTTATTAGATTTGGTAATCTCAATATCTAAATTTGTTCGATACTGCTATTGAATTTTTGATTCAATGCATCAGATTACAATACTAGCTTTATTGAGAAATACTCATTTGTATTTTATAATCTTTAAGTAACTCCATCCATTGTCTCAATCTCGTATTCAATTTTTTGAAATTTAATAATTACCACAAATTTTAATGATCTGTATATTTATATATAAATCCAAAATGTTTCACTGCATATATAATGTCTCCAAGCTCTCAAAGCAATTACTGTTGCAACAAGTTCTAAATCATGTTCCAAATAATTCAACTCGTGAGACATTAACTATCTCCATGCATATGAAATTATTTTATTATGCTGTTGTAGATTTCATCCTAATTGTTGGTGTGAAACCTCATTATATTCTTTATAATCTCCAAATCCAGACAAAATAGCTAACATCGATGTTGTAATTTATTGGTCTTTTAATTTTCTCCAAATTCTTTTTACATTCATTTGTCCATCTCAATGACACATCTATCCTTAGAAATCTTGTTATAGGGCTAAGATTAGTAACAATCCCTAACAACAACTTCTAGTAGTGTCCAATGTTCAACTAATTCTAGAAAACTTCGGATCTAACATATATATTCCTCGAAGTTTCTCACTTCTTCATTACCTATATTTTCTTTGGGTCTCCCAATATGCCATGTTCAAATACTATACGACCCAACATATTATTTGATCAAGCTAAGATTCACTTTTATTAAACTTGGCATATAATTGTTTCTACCTCATGATATTCGAGATTAACCTCGTGTGTCCAAAAAAAAATTCTATTTACTTTTCGAATACATTAAAATATCATCTACGATCACAATCACTAATTGGTTTAAGTAAGGTTGGAACATTTTATTCATCAATGTCATAAATACTGTCAGGGCATTTGTCAACCTTTACAAGTATAACAGATAACTTGAGATGCCTATAACTAGTTCTCGAAATTCTTAAGTAACCAGTTCCTCAGATAAGGTAATATTATCTTATGTTTTGCTCTGTCTCTCAATTGATTTCTTTTCTCAAATAATTTTCTCTATTCATTCGATTTCCTCTGATTATTCATTGACTTATTCTAATGTCTATTCATTCATACTAGTTTATCTACACATTTCAATTTATTTACAATCTTAATTTCCTGAGTTGGTAACACTAATTTGATCTCCTGAACCTATTTGCATAGAATATAGTGTGGAACTAAGTTCTCCTCACATTAACAATAGTGTCATAACAAATTCAAGAATCCAATCACGTAATTGGATACTTTTACATCAACAAAATGCATACACTCTCAGTAGTATATTCTGTCTCTTATGCCTGAGTCTCAGTTAGAAACGAGACTTCAACATTCACTTTTGATTTATTCCATCATCATTCATTCTTATAAGTAAACCATCTAGTCTACTTAACCTAATTTGGTGAAATTGCTCAAAAGAATATTTCTTGCTACTATCATCTATATTTTTCATGTAATCCTTATCAATCAATTGTTTCATCATTGCTTATCTATCATTCTTAGTGCCTCAAGAAGATCAATTTCTATCTTTTCTTACAAGGTCATAATGTTCTATTTACCAAAGCTTGAAGAAGTAGTAGACATGATTATTATCGCATATGCTTAGGTGTGTATCGTCATGGTCATCCCATTCTATCCAAAGATTTATTTCCAAAAAATCACCAAATTATATCTTACAATAATGATACTTTAATCTCAATTGATCCTAGATAACATTTCTCTCTTTATTCCTACCCACGATCGGGGTATCTTTGTCATGATCATGACAGAAACTTATTTTTGTTAGGCCACGATCGTGCCCTGCACTTTCTTCCTCATTTCTATCTCATCTTCCTATTGTCATTTATTTCATCTTCTACATGCATATCCCCAATCAATTCAGAATTATAGAAGCCTAACCATTATGAAATTCTAATCTCAAATCCACAGTCATATTCTTACACTAAATCTTCAACTCTTATCATGATAATCAAACAACCATTCTAAGCCTAAATTCAGCTTCTCAAGATCATAGAAAATTTTGATCCAACTTTGTTCATAAACTTTAAATCTTGTGAGTTCTACTATATCTTTATTTTCCTCAATCAATCCACGACAATATATTCACATCTATATCACATTCAAGGGTATGCCATCATAGTACAATATTGATATCATGCTCAATGATACAACCACACATACAAATGTAGTGAATATTATTTATCATATAGAACCAAATAGTATTTATCATTTCTTAATATCCACAAATTTTCATTTTCTCACATTCTGACATATTATCATCCTTCTCATTGCTTCTAATAGATTAAACTATAAACGAATGCTCATGTGTGTAACTTATATAAATGCGACTCAGACTGGGGATTAGTTGCCACTGCATGCTAAGACATGTCTAAAATGTATGTATCTCTACACATAGTTTGAAAAATGCCCATATTAGATACTAAATCTAGACTTTGATATCAACTTTGCAACACCTCACTCCCGTAGGGCATATTCCTGAACGAATTAACGGTATTCGAGAATACACTCTACAAGAGTGGTGTATTAGGACAGTCAGTCAATCATAACCATTAAAAAAATTTCACACATCACACATATATTTTGAAAAACCGATAATCAATTTTAGTACATTTTATTTTTTTATAAACATCATACTCATAATTATTCCGCTCATTGATCAATCTCATTTACAATCATTTCCAATTTGAAAACTTATTACAAAATAGAATTATTCAGATATACTTAGTACAATAATTGCAGAATATATTCTTTAATACAAAAATAATAATAAAAAATCTATTCAAACACAAACTGAACCTGACCTCTATCTCTTACTCGATTGTAGTGGCTAGACTCCAATTTGCCTAATTGGAGATCTTTTGTAAGCCTGAAAAATATTGCCAATATTGGGTTGAGTTTTGCGAATTTAGTGAGTGGACCATCCTTGATGGCTCACTCAATCACATAATACATCAATTCATATACTCATAAATTCACATCACTTCATCAATTCAACATGTTGAGTCACATACATTTCATATTCACTTAAATCATATTTCACATTCAGAAATCCTTCAAACTATTTATTTCAACCATTTAAATCATACATATCAAATCCATATACAATGCTTATGGGAATCACTTTGTAACATCCCGTTCCCATAGTAAGGGTTAAAGCCCTAGATTTTAATAATTGAGAAAATAGCAATGAGAGATTAGAAGAAAATGCATTTTATGATCATGCATTATATGATATGCAGATACACGTGAATATTGAACTTAAGCACATTAAAATAATTGTACAAACATTTATTGACATATTCTGGGTATAATTGAGTTATAAATGTGATTTTTTTAGAATTGTGATTTTTATTTGTTGAAAAATGATTTGGAGAATATGCATATAGCGATTTCGAATTTTTGATGAATTTTAGGAAAATTTCTGAAATTTTGGGTAATTTTTGGACTAGGAAAAATATCAAGTGGTAGAACAATTGATAAATAGTGGTAGAAATAAATGTCAAATGGTAGTAGAAATTTTAATATGTGACATTAAGATTTAATGACTTATGTCATCAAAAATTGGGGTTGAAAATTAGAGACAAATGGACTAGTAGATTAAAAGACCAAAAGTGGAACCATAGGAAAGTGACAAGTGTCATTACCCTCATCACTTACTATTCTTTTACCCAATTAAAGACCATTCCATGGTCTTTTACTTAACCATTCACGACATAGGCTTCATTTCTCCATCTTCTTCTTCTTTTTCTTCATCTTTCTCTTCTTCACTTATGAAACTTTCTCTCACCCTCACCATGTTGATTTTTGGTCCAGCTCTTTCACCTTATTTCTCCAAGATTTGTTCTCTTCTATATTTTGTCACTAAAGGCCTAACCCTATAACCTGTTACTGATTGTAGCGCCCCCTTACCGTAGGGTACGCACCGGGACGCCCGTGGGTCGTTCCGACGCATATCCCATAGTAAGGAAATGCTACTGTCGAAACAATCACTAAATACTCGCATGGCATCAATATAAATAAACTGCATTATGAAATTCACTAAAATTTAAAATCCACAATAATCCTTTCATTTCTCAATATCAATCCAAAATATAGACAAGTCTATCAGTTCCCTACAGGCTAAATAC
>JANZLF010000004.1:6154881-6169849 GCA_026546835.1 Erythroxylum foetidum | reverse complement strand
CGTATTTGTTTCGCGTTTGCTTCCGCATGTTGTGATTCGATTTATTCGATTTGAATCCGCTTTGTTTCCTTCGTTTTTCGGTTGGCATCCAGCTTCCAGATCGGGTCCCAACAGGTTTCATCCTTTTCAATACTGCCTCAACCTCCTCCTTATTAATTGGTTTGGCTAATACATTGCTTTCCTCTTATGTGAGCTGATCTTTTAGTACTTCCCTTATGAAACGTACCGTTGATTTTTCCTTGGAGGGAGTACCAAGTGTTCCTAAAAAGAAGCTTTCCACCTCTTTTTCTATTTCAAACTTGTTATCAATAATCCTTCCCTCTATATTTAAAGCAATGATTTTATTAAACTTTCCTGGTGGTGTGGTCAACCAATATCTTTTCAATACGCATAAACCATAGGTTGTTTAACTATAATATAAATCGATCTTGTGTCTCTTTTCCTACACTCTTTTAATTATTATTATGGTTGTTTTGTAATTATCATATACCAAATTGACATGATCATTCAAAATAAGCAATTCATTCATTAGTTTACAAATATGGTAAAAAGTGAACACATATAATTTGCTATGTCCTTTGTGACATTTAGGAACTAATAATCAGTGTCAGAGTATACCTCGCTAATTTACCATATATTTGTAGCAAATTGTGAGTAAAGATCATTATAGCACAAATTTTGTCACTTTTTAGTCAAGAGGACCAAGATATTAATATTGCTCCATTTTTCAAAGTAAATGATTACTTGTTTTTTTATAACCAAGGGGAAAGTCTTTCCCACGACAGAAGATTTTAAATTATGGGGGATTGTAAAGAATAGCCAATAAAGTAGGAATAACAATATACTTGTTTCAATAATGAGTTAAAAAAATGCAATTTTTTTTTCATTAGATAGAAATGTGTTAACTAAAGTTTCAATGTGTCAAAATGATCATAATATGTGGTGCATACTTGATCTTATATATGTTAATGATTGTCAATGATATTGGTATTAATGACGCTAATATTACTCACAATAAGCTTGGTGAGAATCTAGATGGAAATCAAGAGTGGAGTGAAAAGTGTGAAAAATAATCAAAGGAAGAAGAGAGCACTAAAGATCACATAAGATGATACATGTGATTTCCCAAGTAAGTAATGAAATAATAAGGTAGCTCACTTATACTTTGTGTCAAATAATTATGAGGTATTTCCTGGTTCATCCTCTTTTATTAATAATAATTATGATGATAGTAATAATGATTTATCTTATGAAGAACTCATTGAATGCTTATAAATTATGAGCTTAGAAAGGAATAAAATATCTTTCAAATATAAGAGGTTTAAAAACTCATAGATGCATATGTGATTGAGAATCGGAAATTAAAATGCGATATGCATGACATAATAGAATTCAATAGTGTGGTTGTTGTTGATAACAATGAGCATGATTTGTTGCAGGAAATTAGGTATTAAAGAAGGAGATCGATAACCTTAATGAAACTTTATCTAGATTCACTATTAGAAGTGAAAATTTGATTTAGCATGCTTAGAGCTCTTTTGAGCTCTAACGGTAGGTATGAAATTGATTTCACTTATGAAAGTGTAACATCCAATGTCAATACAAGTTTTGTAAAGGGAAATATTTATATAATGAGTCTATACCTAAATCACCATACGAGCATGCTACATTTCCCAAATATGTACAACAATCCATGCCTCGCAAACCAAAGGAAATTTTATGCATTTATGTATAGTCACATTCTAAACATAAAAGGCAAGGTAGCAAAAAAAAAGGCATAATTTTTTATACAAGGTCAACCTAAGAGAACATTCAACATTTCTTGACATTCATAAAGGCCTTTTTATTATTAAAATGGCATGAACTAAGCTCGCAATTCTTATAAGTCTTATTATAAGCGTAAAATGTATGATACTTGCTCTTATTTAATATATGAAACAAAGGATCATGACATTTACTTGGAATCATCATAGGTTATACTTTCGTGAAAAAGAGAGCATGTATTCTAAATAATTTTTTAGGTCTCACTATCCCACAAAGAAGAGATTTTAATCTCCAAAAGAGAGCATTATATCACCCATAACATCTATCAAGACCTAACAATGAAAGTCATACTCTTCTAAGTCTTTCTCGCATGATAATAATACTTTTAACTCCCATCATGTGAGATGTTATTTTGGTAGTGATTATGGACTTATCTGTAGAAATTATTATTTGAAACAATGTTTGTTAAGTAAATCCACAAAGATATAGTTTGAAAAAGATTTAAGAACTAATTTCCAAGGATCCAAGTTTGTGTAGGTTCCTAGAACATGTCGATCCTTTTGTTTTATAGGTCAATGTCAAATGGCATCAAATAAATACTAACAATTGGTATCACCTCTATAGATAACAAACGAAAAACATTAATAATAGATCCTTTTGTTTTATAGGTCAATATCAAATGGCATTAAATAAATACTAACAATTGGTACCACCTCTATAGATAACAAACGAAAAACATTAGTAATATCTCCAATAATTAATTTTAAAAGAAAATCACCAAGATTCCTAATATGAGCCAAGTAAAGAAATTAGTATTCAAAGATTATGAAATCAAGTGAGGAAGAAAATGATGGAAGCATTGATAATATGTATGAAAAGAGGTACATGTACTTTCCTATTGACAATATTTTGGGAATAATTACTTGGCATGCATACTTAGGTTGACAGAGTATTATTGCATAAGCCTAGAAAAAAAACAATTTATTATTTCTTAAATTGGTAAATGAGCTTTTCAAAAATTACTCATTTACTTGATAAACACTTTTCGTATACGTTTTTCTCACGTGATAGACAATTTGAAAAGGGAGAGAGAGGAGTTATTTTTTTCCTTTTGATGCTTAACGATTTTTGTATAGATATACACCCTTTTTTACTGTTGACAAAAGGGATTTAATAATGATATTGATACTTTATCATTCATGATGCATAAATTAAGGAGGAATACGAATTACATACTGTTTTAACATACTCAATATTATTTATTTTCTCTAATACCCACCAAATATTTTGTAGTTGTAAAAAAAAAGAGGAGTTTATTGCACTATGTGAGGTTAACAAAATGTGTTACTAGCAATTCTTTTATCCCTGGTGATATTGGCAAGTTAATATATGAAATATCAAGGTCAATGGAAGGGCAAGGTGATGAAAGGAGCCAACTGAATTAATCGAGCAATCAAATAATGAGAAAATAAGCAAATTGAAGCATATAAGTTATTTAAGAGACAAATCGATAATAAGAAGAAATCAAGAACATTAAGATTTAATGCAAATAATTTTATTATCCTTTTAAGCTTATGTTGGACATTTCAATCAATTAATGACGCTGCCTTTTCATAATCAATTATATGTAAGACGTAATGCATAATACTTTCGTAATCAAGAAGAAATTTGTTTCGATATTTAAAGAAAATAAAACCTCTTGGTATTTAGATAAACTTTTGAATAAAGTTTTCATCAAATGATTGTTGGCGAGAAGTGATCAAGGCGGATATGTCAGAGTTAGCCCTTAATGAGGTAGTTGCTCAGAATAGAAAAGTTTGGCGTGATCGGATAAGGGTAAAGGATTAACTGTTCCAGTTACCCAATCACCCTTATTTGGTGAGTGACACAGAGGGATGGACTTTATATAATACTAGGCTCTCGCAGATCTATCCTCCTTCAGGTACTCCCCATCTTTTCCTTTTATTGTTTCTGTATACCGCATCATTCTTATATTGTCTCATTTGCATGCGGGTCCACTGGAAACAGCCTCTCTACTACGTAGGGGTATGGCTGCGTACTATCGGACCTCCCCAGACCCTGCTTCATTGCGGGATTTCAGACTGGATGATGATGATGCTGATACTTTTACAAAGATTATTAAATTTTCCTCTATAAAATTCGATACCATTTTGAATTTAGTATGTTTAATTATTTTTCTAGTTTAATTTTGAATAAGAGTACTTTATTGTTCAAAGCTTCATTTACAATACATTCTTAAAAATAGTAATCAATAATGCTAAGCATGTATTCAATCTTATAATCTTAAGAATTTGGAGTAGGTCCTTCTTCATCTAAATAAATGTAATGAAGAGTATCCTTGATTATAGATGACAAATATGGCTTGGCCAGGTCTGAGTTGGTTGTACTTTGCACCAGGTTTAGATTTAAGGGACTGGTTTGAATGATCTAATCGTACCTTAAAATGATGTTGTTTTAGGTAGCTCAAACTTATGTCACACCCTAAGGAGTCAAGCCAAGGTTTGCTGTCATTCCTACCTTTGATCATTTTAGGGGAAGACTAAAACTAACCATTTCTTACTTCTCAAAACTAAATGAATGTAGTCAACAACATTCTTGTATTATGGATGAATTGAAATTAACTATTTTCTACTTCTCAAAGATACAATACTTAAAGAATACTAATTTATATATATATATATATATATATGCTTTCCTAATAGTTCTTTTTTATAAGATCTTACATTTCTAGCCCATATATCTAAACCTTATATATTATGTCCTTGTAGCAATAGAGTTTGATAAAATATATATTTTTATTAAAATTTATTTATAATAATATCTCCTTCCAAACATGTAAAGTAACCTTCTTTTTGGCCTACCTTTTAATTAAGATAACTTTATTATTTTAAGACTTTATCTCAATAGTAAAGCTATTATTAGTGAACTAAAAGGTATTAAAGAAAATTTAATTCCTTTCCAATTTTGTAATATATTGGATATTTTCAAGCTTTAACTACATTATCTTCCATCTTAATTTGAATTATTATTATAACAATAATTTAGGAAAAATTTTTAGTATCTATCAATACAAATTTAATAACTTGTAAAATGAGAAACTATTTCCTATGGTAACATATATGAAAACGATAAGCATCATATAAAAGTCACTTAAAATTAGTTTTGGGCCTCAATTTAGTTATTAAAATAATATCAATATCCTTCTTTATGATACAAGATTGAAGAGATTTATTATCACAAACTTTAATTTTGTTTTCATGTTTTAGTTGTCAATTTTGATGTGTCTCTTTTTATTATAAAATGAAGAATCAAATCCCTATGTTTATAATTTGATATAGGTCAAGATTTAAATTATTCTACTTTTACCTCTATTTTTAATAACATTATCATAAAATTATTAGAGGGAATTTTTTAAATATTAGTTAACATGTTTTAGAGTGGCAGTTTCTCTATTATAAATTATTATTTCTCTTTACTACTTATACCATGGTAGTGAATAGCATAAAAAATAGAGAGCTTGATGTTCTTGTTAACTTTAATATTTATATTCTAAGATAATATAGTTAAATTCATTAAATTAGGATTATTGAAGGTACATTCTAATTATTTACAATTCCAACAATTGTTGTTTCACAAATAACTTAATGGTAAAACACTTTGATAAATATGTTAACTTCAATTTTTTCTAGAATAATGACTTACTAGTAAAACTCTTTAAGAAATAATCTAAATGAATGACATTATCGTTACTTTATATACAAATTTGTATTATACTCTAATGCAAAGTACAAATAGATACTAATAATTACTTTATTATCTATATCTTTCTTATCATTCAATTAAAGTAGTCACCATTTTTTATCATTAATAATATTTCAATTCATGTTGCATTAAGATAATTATAAAGACATGGAATTTTTTAACAATGGTAATGTTGTATAAGTATATATTATGTTTTTTCTTTTTAATTGCTTAAAATTTGGTTGGAATTTAATTAATCAGGTGGTTGCTGATGTTGGTGTATAGTTTTAATGCATAATTTTGATGCTTGTGTGGATTGTGTAATTGTGGTTTCAACTCTTAGAAGAATAATATGGATTGGTTTTGTTAGGGAAAGACATGCTATATTTCATTAGGTTAGGTAGTTATGTTAACCTAATGGGATGTTAGGTCAATCTAACTAGGTGAATTTTTGGTTGAAAGTTTTCCAGATAGTTGGTATCTCGTTTTGATAAATTGATTAACATCATATATCATTGTTTCAAAAACCTTCTACCCATCATTTAACTAAACTCTCATATATATTGTATTGATATGTTCTTTTCCATATTAGACCTATTGGTCGATCGACCATATTGATCAATTAAACAAATGTAGTCATTTTAGAAAAGGGGTTTTCAATAATATAACTCATTTTATTTAAGGGAGAGAGACTTAAAGCAGAGAGACATAGATGTAAACAATCTAGAAGGGGGGTTGAATAGATCTTTGAACATTTTTCGTAAAGTTCTACAAAAACAAGAAGTTAATAAACACAAAGCAATTAAACAAATTTAAATGCAAAGAGTAGGGAAGAGAGGCAAATACTGTTTTTATAGAGGTTCGGTGCTAAGACCTACGTCCTCTACCTAAGCTCCCACTTAGGATTTTTTCAAAAAACTTTACTACACACTTTTTAGTTTAGTATGAACTTTTCAATACAACTTGACTTCCGGCTCAAGCTATGCCTCACAACCGATTTGTTTTCCGACACAAATCCTACCTCACAAGTGATTTTCTACCAATCACTAAACTCACAATAACAAAAAAGATAAAGATGAAGTAATAATGCTCAGTATAGATTTAGAACAAGCTAAGAGAAAAATGAGAGCAAATTAGGAACCATAGTTGTATTCTTTTGCTTTTGGACTTCACTTCTCGATCATTTGATCTTCTTCTATTTATTTGCAAACTTCCAGATGAATATAGTCATTGGAGATCTTTTTCTAGCCGTTGCTGATTTGCTCATAGACATTGCAAAATGATTTCCTTTCCATTTGTGATTAATCCGAATAAATTTTGTTCAGCTCCACTTGATAGTCGACTAGTCGAGGTGTTATAGTCGACTAGTGCCAACGTTTTTCCATGCAAGTTTCATCTCCGCTCTTCGAATAATCGACTAGTGTAATGATAGTCGACTAGTGCACCTATCCAGCTGATTAATAGTCAACTTGTCACATGTTGGTTGACTTGTTTTATCCCCCCTCTGACATGTCTGAATTTATTAGTAGACTTGTGATATGTTAGTCGACTGGTGCTGACTCCAACGGATAGATTTAACAAAATCTTCCCATAATCTTCATGTTTGAATATCTCTAGCACATTGAAGATAATTTCCATCTTGATTTCACAATGGTTTATCTCTTGCCCATAGAATTTCAAACCAAAACACTAGAAATAATTTCTTAACCAATTCTATACATTTTATTATTATCAAAACATAAAAGGATTTAATTTGTCACCCACCATTGGTCCAACAATCTCCCCCTTTTTGATAATGACAAAATATTTAGAAATTGTTTAAGAAATGAAAACAAAGAAACATTGATCAAGGTTTTTATGCCTTGTCTTTTAAGTTAGATTGTCTCCCCCTCAATTATATAAATCCATGAATCCAATAACCTTGCAAAATCAAATTCATAAAATTTGTGTAATGCATAATTATAATTTCAAAACAAGATAGATTAAAAAAACATGTTATGATCCATATAAGCCAAAACAATTTTAACATATATAGTACTCCCCCTTTTTTTCATAATCAAAATAATTAGGACAAACCAACAGACAATTGCAATCACATTAATATAGGAACAAGCCATCAAAACGCACATGTCTATATTCTTAAGAAGCAATCCAAACAAAATGAAAATCATAAACAATATGAAGAAAACACTTATGAAATGTTGGTCTAAAGCAATTGCAACAACCAAAATCAAGATGAGGAATCATCATGTCTACAACCTAGCTTATCAAAAATTTTCTTAATGCCCTTTTCCAAACGTGTGAGCAAACTTCTTTGATCATCGACACTTTTCTCCAGACGCATGAGCATACTTTGTTGATCATCAAGACGATCATTGAATTCTTCCATTTGCTCTCTAATCTTCCCAAGATCATCTTGAGAAACCTCACTCCGACGTACACTGCTTGGTTGGGAGCTGCTAGGGCGATCACCTGCCCTCTTAGAAAGTTGCCTCCTAGGCACTTTTTCACTCTCCAAAGTTAAACCCAGTTTCTCCACATTATATGAATAAATTCATCATTTCTCAACTGTTTTGACCAATTTCATGCTTCGGAGATTATAAGGGGTAAATCGTCAACTCTGAGGATGGGGATAAAAATCATAAGCATTCAGATTACTCTTTTGCAACTTAGCAATATAAGTTATCAAGGCCCAATAAGGCATTCCTTTATGCTTCCCTGATTTTCCCTTAAGCTCACCTTTTAATAGATTGGCCTTTTTCCGCATCATTTGAATGATTAAGCCTGAAAAATTTATTTTCCGCCTCTCTTCCAAGTGCCAGAGAATCTCTTTATCCAAAGATGTGATGTGATTATTGTTTGCTTTCTTCGAATAAACCACACGATTTGTTGGGCCCGGGTCCCGATCCCCGTCCTGAGGTGGCCCCTCGGGATCGTCGAAAAGGGGCGCGCGAAGGAGGAATCGAAACGTGCAAAAATATAAAGAAACTGCAGCGGAAAGAGGAGGCCTCGCCGCGGCAACGGGATGCTCGCCGCGGGTAGCCCCTCGCAGCAGGGGTTCGCCGCGGCGAACTCGCGGGTGTACACCGCGACGAGCGACCAGCCGCACGTTGTAGTGATCACTTATGGGCTGCGTCGCGGTGAAGGACTAGCTTGCCTCGGTGAGCTCCCCAAATTTTCAGACCCGTCCCCAACATCTATGCAATTTCATACAAACACATACATTCTCATACATTCTATCACATACACATGCATTCTAACTATGAGTTAAATACTCCAATTACAAAAGACTTCGTGTCATTACAATTCGAAAAAAAAGAACAAGTATTCTTAACATAGCACAATACATATCAAAGTTTAAATCCAAAATACATGAGAATGCTCAATGATGATATGATTAGAAGGTTAGCTAAAAACACTAACTTAGTACAAAAGCTTCTAACTATCTTGGAGGTTCCGATGCCTTGCAAGGATCACGATATTCTCGTTCTATACCTGAGGAGTGGGAGATAATAGGGTGAGCTGCGAAGCTCAGTGGCTTATACATTTATAACCATTGACAACTAGCCACACATTCAGGCATATGTATATATATATACACAAGCATAAAGCAAGTCAACACTTAACAATTTATTCACAATCTTATAGCCATCACAAAAATATGTCATGCAATTTTTGTTTCACAACATAACAATTTATCATGCATCATACCTAACAAATCAATCATGAAATGCACAACAAATAGCTCGAGAGTTCCGTGGAACAAAACTGATAAACCGAGGTTTATATCGTGAACAAAACGAGTCCGATTTCTCAGGATCTTGTGGCCTCAAGCGGGCAGTCGGGAGAAGGCTATACGTCGACGTGCACGTGACTAACGAAACGTTCCTCTCTCGCCCAAACAAAGCACATTATCATTCGTTTCATGCTCAAATCATTTTATCGAGTTTTTATACTTTTCATTTTTGCAAAATGCCATAATAATTGCAAAGCAATTCATAATCAAAATCACAATTCGTTTGCAGCAAGGTCACACACATGCAAGCAAGCATACATATTTTTGTCCATACACACAACAACCATAAACATATTACCCACCTAATATCTCTCGAGAGTCCAACTCACTTTTGTCCTTCCTCTTGCGATTGGATCAGGTCGGCTTGGTTTCCTATAACAACCAAGTTTCCATTCAAACAATATTCAAAAGAAATATTCAAAAAGCTTGAAAATCAAAAGTAATAGCACTAAAAGTCTACATCCGACTTCCAACCCAATTTCTGAATCTTTAGAGGCCAATTCCAAACTTCCTTCCATCATAAAACTTGTAGCCCTACCGCTCTAGTTCACAACGAATCTGAAATCACCTCATTTGGACTTCTATAGCAAAAGATATGTCTAAAATACCAAAATTTATCTTTGTTAAAAACTGGGGGCTCGTCGCGAAGAAGGCCACGCTCGTTGCGGCGAACGGCCCGTGTTCGCCGCAGCGTACACAAATTTCTCGCACGCCACAACATGCTCATGAACACGTCGTGACGTGCGGGTCTGGAGAACATCTCAGAACCCAAATTTTCCAGCATTTTACAACCTCAATCCTTCCCTTTTGCAAATGCAACACACTTAAACCTTGATTCAAGTCCCATACTATATTGCTAACCCATTAACAACTTAAAAACAGTCACAAACTCATCAACCCAAGGATTCTAACCATTTTTGTCATAAACCTTTCAACAACCGATTTTAACATATTCAACTTATCTTAAGGTTTAATCTAACTACAATAAGATTAAAAGAAGCTAAACTTACCTGAAAATGTGTTTCAAATCTTCGAAAACCTCTAGGATCAAGAACCCTATTTTCTCTTCTCTTTTCCAAGCTACGACACTCTCCCTTTTTCTTCTTCTTCACCTTCTCCTTCTTTCTTTCTAATTCTCACTTAAGTCTAATGGAAAGGGACAAAGACCATAATACCCCTCCTTGTAAAGCCTTAAGTTATCCAACTCAAGTGATCTTCCCAAAATGCCCTCAAATATTTTTACCCCTTATCATTCTCACTTAAACACAATAAACTTAATCTAAATTTCCATAAATACCTTCAATTTAATCAAACTAAGTCATAATCACACAATCAATATAATTCATGCTTAATAACATCAATTAGGAAAATTTGGGGTCCAACAAGTAGTCGTGGTAATAGTCATAGTAGTAGTATTCATGGTGGTAGTATTAGTAGTAGTGGTAGTAGTGGTGATAGTAGTAGTAATAGTAGTCGTAATAGTAGTGGTAGTGGTAGTGGTAGTGGTAGTAGTCATGGTAGTAGTAATCGTGTTGGTCGTTGTAATAGTAGTGGTAGTGGTAGTGGTAGTGGTAGTGGTCGTGGTGGTAGTAGTAGTAGTAACTGTATTGGTCGTCGTAATAGTGGTAGTAGTAATAGTAGTAGTAGTGGTGGTGGTGGTGGTGGTAGTAGTAGTAGTAGTAATAGTATTAGTAATAGTCATAGTAGTGGTCGTAGTCGTAGTAGTGATTGTAGTAGTAGTGTTGATAGTCGTAGTAATAGTAGTGCTCAATAGTCGTAGTGTTGATTGTAGTAATAGTAGTGGTGGTAGTCGTAATAGAGGGAAGTCATATCGTGAGTTCAGTCATAAAGACGGAAATTTGCCAATGAACTCTGCCTTATTGAGCATGTTATCTAGCGCAGGCGACCCTGTAGTTGTTAGCAGCTCTCATCTTGAAACCCTATTGCAAAGCTTCCACCATGACTAAAAAGCTTCTCTCCTAAAACAAAAGGCTAAGTCACCACTTAATTATATTAGAATATAGTAGGAAGGAGCTTTATATGGGACTCACATGCAACTTCTTATTTTTAAAAAAACCTACGCCCCTCTCTTCGGGGACGTCGCCCACTCGGGACCTTCCACTCTGAAGTTTTCCTGGCTAGGCAAACTACTGCTACTTTCATCCCCATCCGCACCTTAACCCATCACCTTTATTGAAAAGGATACTCCACATAGAGGCCATCCTCACATCTTGCCTTCTATATAACTAACTAGATATAGGAAGGAGGTCACTTTGTGCTTAGTTGCGAGATTGAATCTTTCTCTCCTAAGGACCACAGAGAAATGCGACTTAGATCGGAGCAACTTCCTACTAGTAGTAGTGGTGGTGGTGGTGGTAGTGGTATTTGTAGTAATCGTAACTGTAGTAATGGTGGTGGTAGTATAGTGGTAGTGGTGGTGGTGGTGGTGCTAGCAGTCGTAGTAGTCATAGTAGCGGTGGTAATTGTAGTAGTAATGGTGGTAATAGTAGTGGTGGTAGTGGTAGTGGTGGTGGTGGTGGTGGTGGTAGTAGTATTAGTAGTAATAGAGGTAGTATTAGTAGTAGTAGTAGTAGTCTAATAGATATTTTGGTGTTTTTGTTAGTTATTCCTTTGTCATTCCAAATTTGTGTTTTCAAACCAAATATTGACATCACATCATCATTAGAAATTCTTATGAATAAATCAAACCAAATAATATATATTCTATTCTATTCCCATCTATTTTATTCCTAAAGAATCATCATTTCATTCCTTATATATTCTTGCAGATAACCAAATGCCTTGTTAGAGAATTACAATAACAAAACACAAATGATCATGATTTACGAGAAACAATTTCTCTGTACATTCCTTTATGCAAAATTATTAATAATATTATCAAGATTAATATTTTCCAATATATTATTCTCAATACATAAAATAACTAAATCATTCAACCTTTTTTGTGATATTGATGATCTCAAGTAGGTTTTCAATAATTTTGACTTTGAAAAACTTATCTCAACTGATGCTACAGTCACAAGGATAGTCAATATAATTTGATAAGCAATTGAAACATTTGAATAACAATCTGTAACTTTAAAATTTCTAAAATTTTAATTGATGACATTAACTCAATTGGCAAAGTCATTTGCAACAATTTTAATTTAGGAAAAAGTTAATCTAAATCCACATCCGACACATTATTATGAGAAAAAGTTGTTATAAAATTAATGCAACATTCTCTTAATACGTTATCATCCATGATAACGACCTCAACTTCTTTGAATCGAATAAGAATCCAAAAATATTTTCAAATGTCGTTAATTGTTCAAATCTATTCTTCAACGAAGTAATTTTCATATCCACAACAACTAGAAAAAAATTAACTCTAAAAGAGTCCTTAGCTAATTGTATTTCTTTATCGTGATCAATTTCAACAAATTTTCTTTTCGTAATAACACAACATCTAGTTGGAAATGTAGACTCTACATTCATCTTATGTGTAAGACTTTTAGCAATATTCATACTAGAGTCAAACCCTTCATCTCTATATTTCTCAAAAACACCACCATGCCTTCTAATTGCTTTATGGTAGCATCAATGCACATAGACTTAGATTGCAACTATTTAGTCACCGTGTTAATAGCAAATAAAATATCATACCAAATAATCATACTAAGTAAAAACTAAAAAATGCTCAAGTACACTAACCAAACTTTCCGTTGCACTCTTTGACTTGGCATCATTACAAGATTCAGATAATTCCATCAATGCCAATTTTATTTAAGGAGCTTGAAATCTAATAACTTTTACACTTTTTATTATACTCTCCTAATGAGTGTTAGACAATGATTTTAAGGTTAAGCCTAAAACATTATCAAATAAAACCTTCCACCTTTTAAAAGAATTTGAAAACAATGCATATATGTGTTGCATAACTCCAAAAAATGAAACAGCTTTAACAAAAGAATGTAACATATCACTAAGAGTAAGATTATGATTATGATAAGCACATGGCATATATAATGCTCTCATATTATGGACATTAAGATCAAGAGACTTAAATGCATTTAATAATTCATTGCAAAGTCCCAATCCAGATATGTCATTTACCTTGAAGAACTCTAAAAAGTATTCCTCTATTTTTATTTTTTATTTGACATATTCAGACATTGTGATAATAAACTCATTTGTTCTTGATGGCTCAAATCTGAGGTACAATCAAGAATAATAATAAAAAATATTTTTCCTCTCTAATGATCCCTATGATAGAACTTCTAGCACTCTAGGCTAACAGAGAAATCAACTTATTTTAAATTTTATGACCAAGGTAATGATGATGAATTTCATGATTTTGAATATGCTAACATGATCTTGCATTATTACATAAAATTCAACAATCATCTCGATCAATCCTAAAAAATTACTATTACTATCTTGGTAAAGTTTCTCATTGGATCCTCGAAAAGTCAAATTATACTTAACAAGATATTTTACAACAGAAACTATACTTATCAAAACTTGTCTCCAAATTTCTCTCTCCTTTGCAATTTCTTATTGCAAATCTTTATCAATTGTTTGATTTTTGCTTAATCTTGCTCTTAATTCATTCCATGTTCTCATATTAGTTAGGGATTAGTTGCTTACCTGCCCTTAAATTTTCTAAAATAGATGCATTTGGTATATTATCATGCTCACTTAAATTACTAATATCCTCATGAATATGAATCTCATCATTTAAATATTCTTTATTTTTTTCAAAACTACCTTACCCTAATTCCTCAAGATTCTCACTAGAGGAGTCTACTCTTTTAATAAATTTATTAATTGCTCCTTTTTGGAATTCTATTAGCTATTCTATTTGTTTTTTTTTTCCTTTTTTCACTTGTAGACAAATGCTTTTTATGCAACATAATATAAACCAAGTATAAAACAATTGGACTAAGAAAAGACAAAAACACCTGTATGGATCTGGAAAAAGTATATAGGCAAAAAATACACCAATAGCTTGACAATATATCACAAAGATATATCAATGGTATTATATCTGTGATAGAGGAAAAAATAAAAGGAAAATTTTAATATCTTATATTAAAAATGAAAAAATAAAGAGGAATTTTTTATGATAAAGAAACAATAATTTCTAAAGATACAAGAAATTAACATACTTAGGAGGAAATATAGTAAATTGTATTCTAGATTATTAACTATTCTAAGTTTGCCAACCCAAATATTATCCTATTCTACAAGTGTGGAAATGATTGAATATTATTTTGTCAAATAACTAGATAAAGGTCTAAATTATTCAATCAATTATTTTCAATAGTTTTTTAATTTAATTAATGTTAGTGATTTTTTAATATTTTTTATGAGAATTAACATAATGGTAAATTTGGTATATCATATCAAATAATTTTTATTATAGTTTTTAAATTTTAATTAATAAAAAAATTTCTTTAGTGGGAAATTGCATAATGGTAAATGTAGTATATCATATCAACTATTTACAGTATTATTTAATTGTCAAATAATTTTTATTATATTTATTAAAATTTAAAGTAAATTTTAATATTATTTTAGTTTAAATAAATATAAATAAAATAAAAAAGAATAAAATTTGTGACACTTAAATAATAATATACA
>JANZLF010000004.1:6142433-6154781 GCA_026546835.1 Erythroxylum foetidum | reverse complement strand
TGGGTTTTGAGTTACTAAATAAAATAAATATCAGTGTGATGTTTGGTTTTGTCTGTTCTATCTTGGGTGGCATCCATGTATCCTCCCAGGGGGTATTTGGGTGTTACATTATTCCTTTTCAAAAAGTAACTATGGAGCCATTTCATCCATAATGAATACTTATCCTGGATCATTCTCCAAAGTCTTTTAATCTAACAGACATTACTAGCAACTCTTATAGAAATGATTCCTAGACGACACCCAGGAAAACCAAAACCTCCATTTGCTATATGTATAAGAAATCCCTCATCATCTTCTCCACAATTTTGACTAGCTTTTTTGACAAAGGGAAGTGAGTACTCCAATAAAGATGGAGGGAACATAAAATAGACTTAATAAGTTGGACTCTTCCACTATAAGACAAAAATCTATTAGTCCATTTGTCGAGTCTCCTTTGAATTTTTTCAATAAGAGGTAAGCAATCATTAAAGGATAATCTTTTGGTGAAAAAAGGAAGACCTAAATACTACAGAGAAGGAAATTTCCTGTCCATACCAATCAGAGAGGAAATAATGTCTTGGAGAGGTTCTGCTGTAGTAGAGAGTACAGAGTGAATTTTGTGAAGATTCACTTTAAGACCTGACATCTTAAAGAACTCTTTGAGAGTGTCCATTTGTAGCTTAACAAAGTCTAGATGTGCTTTGGAGAAGAGAATAAGATCATTTGAAAAACAAAGATGAGTAAGTGAAAGTCTTCTACATTTGTAGTGGAACTTGAATTTAAGATTATGAGAGACTTTGGCCTTGATTTCTAGCGTGAGCACTTCCATACATAAGATAAATAAGTAAGGAGACAAGCGATCCCCTTGTCTAATTCCTCTCTTCCCTTTGAAAATTGTAGAAGGTGTGTCATTAATAAGTATACTGTAGGCAGTAGTTGTGACACAAGCCTTGATCTAGTTAATAAAGAGATTAAGAAAATTGAACTCCTTAAGAACCCTAAATAGGAAAGGCCAATTGATGCAATCAAAAGCTGTTTTGAAATTAATTTTAATGGCACAGTTAGGGAAAGAGTTCCTTCTGGTATATCCTTTAAGGAGTTCTTGAGTAATAAGAATGTTATCACTAATATCTTTAATCTTCATAAAGGCATTCTAATTTTCATTGATAATGAGATTAAGAACTTCCTTCAACTACTTTGTTAGGATCTTAGCAATGATTTTGTAGAGAAAATTAATGCATGCAATTGGCCTGAAATCACTAAAAGTTGAGGGGCTAGGAGTTTTGGGAATTAACCACAAAAATGTTTTATTAAACTCCTTTAGGAGCACCATTTTAGCAAAAAACTCATGAGTGACCTCTCTTATTATTGGTCCTATAATAGACCATGTCTTTTGAAAGAAAAAGCCATTAAGTCCAGGAGCTCTCATCCTATTCATTGCAAAGACCATAGCATTGATCTCATCATTAGTAATGTCTTCTACTAACCCCCTAGCAGCTTCAGGTGAAATTATGTTGAAAATAATGTCCTTAAGAGAGTCTATAGAAGAAAAAGAACCCATGTCTGAACCTAAAAGCCCTATATAAAAGTTAACATCTTCCTCCAAGATACTTGGTTGATCATTGAGGATTTTTCCCTCCATACTAGTAATCGAGCACATTTTATTGACGTTCCTTCTATCAGATGGGGAATTGAAAAAGAACTTAGAAGCTCTATCCGTTTCTCTAAGCCAATTAATCCGAGCCCTTTGATAAATGAGTGAGAATTGGCCTTGAACTGCTTTTAGGTAGCGATCAAGTTCCAACTTTTCCTTCGAAAGAAAGTTCGAATCATTGGGATTATGAGAGAGTAAAATTTGAGTTACAACTAGCCTTTCCTTAGCATTATCAATAGCAACTTGAGTACTAGGGGAATGAGAAACTTTTAACACCTTCAACTTAGCTTTAATTACTTTAATTTTTTGGCAACATATGAATTGCCTAAAGCCCAAAACTTGAACTGATAAACACCTCCTGATTGCATCATCAAATGCATACACTTTAACAAGATAGTTATTAAATTTAAAGGGATATGGGGTAAAGGAGTTATGGAAGAGTCCCTCAATTAGAAATGGAGTATGATCAGAGAAGACAGGATCTATGAATACAACCTTACTATTGGCCCATTAACAAGTGCGTTGTCTAATTTTTTCCGAATCAACCAAGAATCCTTTTGTTTTATAGTTTATGTAAAGAAGTAACATTCCATTTTGAGATTAGTTATATCCATCTGCGCCATACATAGTTTTAGATCTTCATTGTAGCTCCTTAGGCTGCAATTTCTTTTTGCTTCTGATCTAAAGATAGTAGAATTGAAATCACCTGCTATGATCCAAGGACTAGATAGGGTGTTTTGAATGCCTTTTAAAGTGTTCCATAGAGAGAGACATGAGAGAGATGAAGAGATACCTGAACTGCTAAGGATTTTAGCTGATGAAGAGTGAATAGTGGCAATGGCTGAGATGAGGCTTAAAACTTGAGAGAGAGCGGCGCTTTGTCTTCTTAATTCCTTGAGTTTTGATTCATTTTAAATAAACTGATTGACCCTTTATTACATCAAAGAGGTTTTTACCGGTCAGACCGTAAAATGAACGAGCCAATCACTCAAAAAAAATAAGGGCTAAATTGGACCATTTCATGTTCTGGGTCACCGGTTCTTCGGTCCAACGAGCTGGTTTGGTCCAGTTTTTAAAACATTGCTAATTTTCCATGCATCTCATGGTCATCATGGAGGTGGATTAGGTTAGGTTTTCTTGTGTCAAATGAAAGAGACAACAAGATGAAAGTAACAATTGATAGATGAGAGAGCAAGTTTCAACATTGGTGGAGATTGGCAACAAAATTCATGAAGAAGGTAAAGATAGGCACGAAAAAGAAGAAGAAGGCAAGAACCAAACAATAACTTCGTCTTTAAAGTTAAAAGAATCGTGAGTTTAAAGGCTTTGCCACATGTCCAATTTTAATGGATTTAAACTAGTTTTCTTATTTAACTAGTCAAATTAATTACAATTCCTACTCTAATTGTCTCCAAAATTTCAATGACACTTATCAATAAATCACAAAGTCATTTATCAAAATTTCTACCGTCATTTTACAGTTAATTCTACTACCATTTATCAATTGTCTTGCTACTTAGCATTTTTCTAGTCCAAAAACATCCAAAAATTTCAAAAAAATTTCAAATTTCACCAAAAATTCTAAATAAATACATATACTCTCCAAATCAATTTTCATCATATAAAAACTGTAATCCTCAATACAATCACATTTATAGAATCAATTATGCCCAGAAAAATATTGTTGAATGCATGTACAACCATTTAAATGTGCAAAAATCAATATTTACATGTTTGTGTATGCTATATTATGCATGAGCATGAAATGTACTTTCTAACTTCAGAATGATCTCTCATATACATTATTTTGGCCTCAACATGAGTAACCAGATATTACAATAACGAGGCTGGAACAAAAGCTGAAGGCACTTAACGTAGAGAGAAGGAAGAGCATCTCTCTCCTATCTCTTTATCTGGAATTCATCTTTTGTGTTAAAACTCATCTAGTTGGAGAAATTTCTTTTAAGATAAAAATGGATTTAGGGAGTGTGTTGGCTACTATTGATTTAGCCATTAAGTCATATATTTGCCATAATTCATAAATGAAATAAGTAAAATTTATAACAAAAAGAGTTATTATAATATAAAATAGGTATAAATGCTTTTTATTCAAACCATTCAAAATATCTTTATCTTATATTTTATAGATTTATTTAATATTTTATAAAATATAATTAAGTTTATTTAAAAAAAATACATATTCTTTATGGATATAAAAAAACTTTTCTATCTGAAAAATATTGCATCTAATATGATTGAACCTATATTAAAGGTTTCGTGGAAACAGTTAGGAGAATTGATAGAAGTAAGGCATATGTTTCTCTCAAAAGCTCCTTATAATTCTCATGATCTCTTCTAAAGAAGCTAGACGGTACATTACGGATGTACTTTGATTACGGAGCATTAAATAAAGCAACCATAAAAAAACAAATACCATATTCCACAAGTATATGATTTGATGGATAGATCAAGAAATACGTTAATGTTTTCAAAATTGGAACTTCGTTCAAGTTATTAGCAAATTAAGATTGTAGATGGAGATGAGCTATAAACTACATATTACTATGTATGGTGCCTATAAATTTTAGGTAATGCCTTTCAACTTGACCTATGCTCTTATCAGATTTTATAATCTAATCAATGACGTGATGTGAGAGTTTTTGCATGAAATTTTGAAGGTGTATCTTAATGATATTGTGGAATATAACAACTTTATGAACGAACATGTTATATACAGGGGATTATGGACTTCATTGTTTAATGTGAGGGCAGTCAAACTAAAGTTCTTTATTTTTAATCATCAAAAAATGGACAAACTAAAAAGATTAATGCTTTGATGGGGATTACATAAGGGTTTTGTTTTTATTCGAGGAAATCCCGTAGGCGGGCCAAGCGGACACACCTCTCTAAGGGTCCAACTAGTTCTCCATCTATAGGTAAAACTCGGTTGCTTCAGGCTCTTGCAAGAGGGGCTAACATGAAATCGAACTTAAGACCTAACCAAAGTCAAGCCCCGTTTTTAACCATTAAGTCACACCCCTTGAGGGCAAGGTATTAGTCCTAGCTAATGAAATTAGTTAGAATTGTTGGATAATGTCCGATTTGTATTTAATCAGCAAAGATCTTCCACCATAGAGAAAAGTCTACTTGAATTGGTTTTAAGCCAGTAATCCCTTACTCTATTGGAGGTTACAAAACAACATATAGGATGTAAGTATCCTAATACTTATAACTTTGCAAGGGATAAGCAAAAATTGTTGAAGGAGATAACCTTTGAAAGGTTACGCATTGGATGAAGAAGTATGTTAGCTAACATCGATGATCATTAAATATCACTCTTGGAGAAAGAGCATTGTTGAAACTTACACAGCAAATCTGAAAGAAAATCATTAGAAAATGTTATAAGGGACACATTCCTAAGTATGATGGCCTCTTCAGAGTTATTAAAAAATTGGTAATATTGCTTACCACCTAAAATTGTTGGAAAATTAAAGATTCATCTCAATAGCTTTTTGTGCATGTTTTATGAACATAAGGAAGAACTAAAGAGGAATAATCCTAGACGTGCTCCTCCAATGGTGTAAAAACAATTGCATAAGGACATAACCACAATACTTGATCATTGATTGTTAGAAACAACACAAGTAAAATTGTTAAACAAAATTTCTCATACAATGAAAAGGGAAAGATGTAACATATGCAACATAAAGAGAAAGATACATGCTTTTACGATTCAAAGTTGAGATTAGAGCTTATCTTGAAAATTTCCTGAGGATGCCAACTTCTTTTGAAGAAGAAGGTTCACGAGCTCCTCTTTGCATTCAAATGAATTTACCAACAAGATGAATCCTTGTTACTTGTTGATTGACAATATTTAAATATGTTGGTAATATGTTCTACTAAGGACTTGCACAACTTGGTGAAAACATCAAACATTTGGTTCTAGAACTTCTGCACAACTTTATTTATTTAAGTGATAGTGCAATACATAGATTTTGGAAGGATAATCATTTTAGTTCTAAAGTGGATTCATGTAGTGCAATTATTATGACAATTTATTAACAGTTAATTTGATTATGAGAATTAAACACCTGCCAATAATTATTTGGTTGGACTAAACATAATAATCACTTAACTATTTGTATAATTTTGTATGCATTAAATTTTTCCTAGCTTTTTGGGATGTAATTATATATAACTTCCATAATTATTGGCTATAGTTTGTTTGTCCTTTAATTAACATAACAACTTTTATTTGTAGTAATTGGTCCTTTAGTTATTTTATTTATTTGTTTATTTAATGTTTTTCAATTCCTTATCTGTTTTATTTACTTATTTTCTTTCTTGTTTGTTTATTTATTTTCTTACTTTTTATCTATGTTATATGATGATATTATTTCAATGGATGAAACAAAAAAAGTTTTTAATATCAAGCTAGAACTTTAGAAGGATACGTTAGAATCGAAAGGTTTTAAATTGAATATGGCTAAGATTAATTACTTAGAATATAACTTTTCAGATCATGGAGTGGCTTCTAATATGGAGGTAAAGATTGGTTCATAAGTTATAGTATGTAACTTTTCGAGCATCTAGGATCTATCATTCAAATTAACGGAGAGATCAACTAGGACATTATTCACCATATCAAATCAGGGTGAGAAGATACCACACAATGTCAAAGGTAAATTCTATCATTTGACGATGAGGTCGGTCATGCTCTATAGACCAGAGTGTTAACCCATCAAACAAATACATAGTAATAAGTTAATGGTGACGAAGATAAGGATGTTCCATTAGATGTGCAACTTTACTATAAGAGATAAAGTCAGGCATGTACTATTAAGAAACAAATTAAAGATGACTAATATTAACAAAAAATATTAAGAGAGACAAGGCATGGGTGATTCATACATATTAAAAGGAAACATGTTGACACTTCAGTGAGAAGATGTGAGAAGATTGTATTTAGGGACTGTAAGAGAAAAAAAAATGAAGACCTAAGAAAAAGTGGGAGGAGGTGATCAATAATGATATGACTCTATTAAAACTTGTCAAAGACGTAACTCTCAATAGAAAACTTTAATCAGAATCGTTCCTAACGTTTTATAGATCCTAGATGAAGTGAAAAAACTCAATAACAACAATATACTTTGAAGAGGCCTAGGTATGATGGCCTCTTCAAAGTTATTAAACAATTGGTAATATTGCTTACCACCTAAAATTGTTGGAAAATTAAAGATTCATCTTAATTTCTATGTTAGCTTTTTGTGCATATTTTATGAAAATAAGAAGAACTAAAGAGGAATAATTCCTAGACGTGCTCCTCCAATGGTGTAAAAACAATTGCAAAAGGACAACCATAATAATTGATCGCTGATTGTTAGAAACAACACAAGCATTGACGGAGCTTGAAATTTAAGATATAAGGGTCCAAATATTTAATGTTTTTAAATTTTAAGGGGCCCAATATATTATTAAGCCTCAAATAACTCCGTGTATATATATATATATATATATATATATATACCACTGGGTCTTAAATAACTCCGTCCCTGAACACGAGTAAAATTGTTATACAAAATTTCTCATACAATGAAAAGGAAAGATGCAACATATGCAACATAGAGAGAAAGATACATGCTTTTACGATTCAAAATTGAGATTAGAGTTTATCTTGAAAATTTCCTGAGGATGCCGACTTCTTTCGATGAAGAAGGTTCATAAGCTTCTCTTTGCATTCAAATGAATTTACCAACAACATGAATCCTTGTTACTTGTTGATCGACAATATTTAAATATGTTGGTAATATGTTCTACTAAGGACTAGCACAACTTGGTGAAAACATCAAACAATTGGTTCAAGAACTTGTGCACAACTTTATTTATTTAAGTGATAGTGCAGTACATAGATTTTGGAAGGATCATGATTTTAGTTCTAAAGTGGATTCATATAGTGCAATTATTATGACAATTTATTAACAGTTAATTTGATTATGAGAATTATATCAATCGGTGTTTGAACACCTACCAATAATTATTTGGTTGGACTAAACTTAATAATCACTAAGTATTTGTATAATTTCTGTATGAATTAAATATTTTTCCTAGCATTTTGGATGTAATTATTTATAACTTCCATAATTATTGGCTATCGTTTTTTTTTCATTTAATTAACACAAAAACCTTTGTTTGTAAGGATAAGGCTGCATACTATCTGGTCCCTCCAGACCCTACTTCATTGTGGAAATTCGGGGTATGATGATGATGACTTGTTTGTTTTATTTACTTATTTGTTTATTTATTTTCTTGTTTGTTTATTTATTTTCTTACTTTTATCTATGTTGTCTAATGATGTTATTTCAGTGGATGAAACAAAAAAGGTTTTTAGTGTCAAGCTAGAACTTTAGAATGATACGTTAAAGTCAAAGGTTTTAAATTGAATATGGCTAAGATTAAGTACTTAGAATATAACTTTTCGGACTATAGAGTGACTTCTAATATGGAGGTAAAGATTGGTTCATAAGTTATACTTTGTAAACTTTCGAGCATCTAGGATCTATCATTCAACGCAATAGAGAGATCAATTAGGACATTATTCACCGTATCAGATTAGGGTGAGAAAATACTACTCAATCTCAAAGGTAAAATTTATCATTTGACGATTAGGTTGGTCATGCTTTACAGGACAAAATGTTAGCCTATTAAACAAATGCATAGTTATAAGTTAATAATGGCGAAGATGAGGATATTCCGTTGAATGTGCTACCTTACTATAAGAAATAAGGTCAGGAACATACTATTAAGAGATAAATTAAAGGTGACCAATATTAACAAAAAATTAAAAGAGATAAGGCCTAGATGATTCAGACATACTAAAAGAAGACATGTTGACACTTCAGTGAGAAGATGTAAAAAGATTGTACATAGGAATTGTAAAAGAAAAAAATGAAGACCTAAAAAGAAGTGAGAAGAGGTGATCAATAATGGTATGACTCTGTTAGAACTTACTGAAGACATAACCCTTAATAAAAACTTTAATCAGAGTCATCCCTAAGGTTTTATAGCTCCTGGATGAAGTAAAAAAACACCTTAATAATAACAATATACAAATACTTTAAAAGTATATTTTTATTATTAAAATTTAATATCCATATATAAATGACTCAAGTTATAAGTCCATACTTAAAACAATATTAAATAATCATAACATTAACAAATAATATCTTACAAAATGTCAGTAACAATAAAATCACTAAAAATAGCAGTAGTAACAACAAAATAACAATAGTAGCAATTGAACAACAATATTAGAGTGCAAAACACTAAAAGAATTGCACTAACAAATACATAGATGATTATGATTCATGAAAAACAATTTTTTCATATATTTCTAAATACAAAATCAATAATAATATTATAAAGATCAATATTGTCCGATATATCTTTCTCAATACATAAAATAACTAAATTATTCAACCATTCTTGTGACATTAAGTAATAAAAAAATTTCTTTTGTGGGAATTAACATAATGGTAAATGTAGTATATTACATCACTATTTACGATATTATTTATTTGCCAAATAATTTTATTATATTTTATTAAAATTTTCAGTAAATTTAATATTATGTGAGTTTAAATAAATATAAATAAAACAAAAGAATAAATTTTGTTACACTTAAATAATAATATACAAATAAATAATTTTTTTAGAATATGATAAATTTATGGATTTATAATAATAAAAGAAAAATGGTTACAAGTAGATGAACCACAAGTGTTGTAATGAATTATTACTCAGATATTCAAATATTTAGTAAGTTAAAAATACATTAATAAAATCAAAGACTTTATCTTTAAATTATTACTTAGAACTTACAAGTCAAAACGATGAAATTCTTTTCTTATTAATTTTTTTTGATTGAGTATTTTAAATTTATATGTTGATGGAAATAAAAACATTTGAGTGGAAGAAATACACCTAAGTGTTTCGAAGGAATTTATAAACACAAGAAGTTAGTGTTAACCTTTTAAACATGGAAGCTAAAAGCCACAACAAGAGATATGTCAAAAGTTTTACTGTAAAACGTTGAAATGAGATTTGAGAGTGGAACCCACGACAAGAGAGAGAGTAATAAACAGTAGACTCAATATTCTAAGAAGTAGAATATGCAAGAAATAGTAGACTTAGACTCAATATTCTAAGAAGTAGAATATACAAGATTTTGGTTTATTACTCTCTTATTGTGAACCCCTAATAAGGCCGGATCCTGAAAAGTTGTTCTGTCTGTCCCTGCTCAAGGCCCAGAATACTAGTGGTCCTTAGTTGAGATGTGTTATGAAGGAAGAAAGATAAAGGTACATATTATTCATGCATGTGGTCCTAAAATTATCTGTCAAAGGTGATGGCTTCTATTTATTACTACTATAATTTCTTTGAGTTTTCTGAATTTTATTATAGGTGTGCCTAATTCTATGTTAATTATTCTTTCTTTTTTGAACACTATATGTTTAATTTTTTCTATGGGTTTTATATATTTTATTGTGTGAATGATTATTATTGGTGTTTCAAAGCAAAACATATAGACCCAATGCTTTCATAACTAAAAAGCCTAAAATGGTATCACATAGTTTCTCGAGGAACCACTTTAAAGAAAGAATTATGAAGAAGCCTAACATAAGTATTGTTCAAATAATTGAAGAATATAGAGAAAAGTTGAATATATTTGTGAATTCTAATATGTGCAGGGATGCCAAGAGAAAGTTAAGGAAGGAGAAAGCATTAGACTATGGCAGTGAATATTCCAATCTTTAAAATTTTATTCATTAGTTAAAAGTTAGTAATTGTTAACTTTATGTATAGCACAAATGTGTATTGTTTATTTAAAGTAAAGTGTTGCCATTTTCGTAAATAAACGATAGCTTCTGTTTTGTTTTACTAATTTTGTATATGAGGAAAATATGACTTATGTAAATAGTGTGTTGAAATAAATAAAGTCATTTCGTATTATCTTCTCTCATCTTTTCAAAGAAATGTTTCATGGTATTAAAGCAAGGAATGGAATTGTAATCGATCATCATTTTCCATCAATTGGAGTGAGATATTGCAAGGACTTGACTGTTGATCATCATTAACAAATCTATTTTTCTTCTGTGCTTGAGGGAGCAATTAAATCAAGGGATCGAGAGTTAGGGTTTTGGGAACTACATTTTCTTCTCACGGGTACACATCTAGTTTGAGAAGCTTGTAACGATGGAAGGTTTTTTGCACGAGTTACCTGCTAGATCTACTCTAGATCCCAAATTGAGAGTTATGCCTGAAGAAACTCAAATATACCTACAAGGATCAGACTATTCAGGTATGAATTTAATTACTGCAGTCTTGAATGGGAATAATTTTTTGAACTAGATTAGATTGGTTAAAATAGCTCTAGAAGCTAAGATGAAATTAGGTTTTATTAATGGAACTTGTCAAAAACCTAGTCCAGGATTAAGATTGATTACATGGTTAGATCATAGATTTTGAAGTCAATGTCAAAGGATATAGTCGAAGCCTTGATTTATACAAATTCTGCGCAAGAGCTATTTTTAGATTTAGAAGAAAGGTTTGGATAAAGTAATGGTCTTTTGTTGTATCATTTACAATGATATACTAGTGCAACATCACAAGGAACTATGTCTATTGCTAAGCATTTTACTAGTCTTAAGAAATTGTGGGATGAACCCTAGTGTCTCATACCTGTCTCGCAGTGTACTTATGGGGTGGCAATACAGTGTATTTGTAGAGCACTTAGGGCTCTAGTTGACTTGACATCTTTGAATTAGTTAATGCAATTTATAATGGGTCTAAATAAGAGTTATGATCATATTAATCAAATTTTGGTTATGGAACTTTTTCCATCTATCAATAATGTTGGAACCCGATCCGGAGACCGGACCCCAACTGCTTATAACTTAACACTCTTACTCTTGCTTAAATTCCACATCTATTGGACCCATTTCCAGAGCCCAATTTCCGGAGTCCTAAAGCCTTGTGCTTATTTCCTTACATGGTCCTTAGTTGAAACTCTACAATCGTGGCGAGCACACGCTATTAAAACACCAAAATCATGAGATGACTTATTCATATAAGTTGTAGATTTATGTTTCAAGTTTGATTTAAAACAAGAATCACCTCAAACGGAGCTATATAACTCAAAATATGCTTAAAATACCCAAAAGATCTCATACTGTAAACATGACCTCCAAACCGACCATTCACTTACTTTAATGCAAACTTCTTAAATTTAACTCCAAATGGTACAAAGTTTTGTAGGGAGAAATATATATGTCTTATAAAACTAATGGTTCAAGTCTTACCTCAATTGGAGGTCGGATGAGGGAGTTATGCCCAAAGTAATAGACTATGTTCACTTCCAAAATCAAATTCAAACTCTTTTGGCGCGATTATCATAACTTTTAATATAGATGTCTGATTGTATTCGTTCTTTGACCATTAGAAATAAAACATCTAGATCTACAACTCTTATGAAGACCCCAAAACGAGATTCGGCCTCTAACTATGCCCAAATTCACACTTTTTCCCATAGCTGTCCGTTAAACAGACAGCCATGTCCGTTTAACGGACACATTCGGGTGAAAGTGTCCCAAAAGCTTCGAAAATGTCCGTTAAACGGACATGCAAGTCCGTCTAACGGACATGGGCAGGCCAAGGGG
>JANZLF010000004.1:6066257-6077441 GCA_026546835.1 Erythroxylum foetidum | reverse complement strand
CTTTAATTTGTTCTAGCTATTCCCGGGTCAAAGGGTTTGTCCCGGTTAGGTTCTCCGATCTCTGCGTGGATACCATTGGAGACGATCTCCTTTGGTCATTATGGTTTGAGTTTGTTATATAGTCACATGGATCCTGGCTTTCGAGAAGGTCCCGGAATAAAAAAATTTTGTTTTCCGCACCGTGGGCATGTGATACTCACACCGGGATTTTCCTACATGATTAACAATAAATAGGGATCCAGAAAAAAAAAACATCATCAAGTTTCAATTTTTATAAACCATTCATAAGCATTACATGACCAATAAATGAATTATTCTCATATAAATTAAAACAACCATGTCCACCCTTAAAGATACATCCACTAGCATCAAGTCTAGAAATATAAATTAAATTTCTAGAAATTGAAGATATATAGAGAGTGTTCATTAGATCTAAGTGAAACCTAGTATCTAATGTCAATCTGTAAGTCCATACACCTTCAATTAGGGCCTTCATTTGGTTCCCCATAAACAAAAAGATACTAGTTGGGCTTATAGATTGGATTGTAAGAAATCCCTACATAATATTAGAAACATAAGTAGACCAAAATCAAACCACCAAATATTAGAAGGAACTTCAAATAAGTTTAATTCAAAGCATATAGAAATATAATGTATAACTTTCTTTTCAAACCAACCCTTAAGTTTTAGGTAATCATTCTGATAATGTCCTTCTTTCTTACAAAAGTGACATTTATCTAACTTTTGTCCCTTCCTTTCGCTATCAACAACCTGTGGAATTTTAGCAAGTCCTTTCTTCTTAAAATTCTTAGTCTTTGGTTTAAGTTTCTTTTTAGCTCCTTGACTCACTAAGTTAATATAATGAACTCCTTGTTTCTTTAATTTCGCTTCCTCCTAAATAAGCTTACTAGATAATTCATCAATATTTCACTTATCATTTAATGTGTTATAATTGATGTGGCTAAGTCCATATTCAATAGGAAGTGAGTTCATGATAAACTGTACTAAGAAGGAGTATTCCACAGCCATACCCAATGTATTTAATTCTTGCTGCAATATTAGTCATATCAAGGACATATTGCTGCATGTCGTGAGTTTAGCTATAAATGTCCCTGCAAGTGCCTTATCGGCAAAATGGAACTTATCTTCCACAAGCTTAAGAAAATCTTTAGCATTCTGATTTTCGGTGTTAAGAAGAGTAGACTTAATGTTGCTGGCAATTGTCTTTCGTATAAAGTTCAAACATAACTTATTAGGCTTTGCTCATGCTTTATGATGTGCCTTTTCAGCCTCTATACTAGTATCATTAAGGTCAACAATCTTATCCTCTAATAACTCCAAGTAAAGATCCAAAACACCTAAATAGAAAGTGACTTGTTCACTCTATTCAAAGAAATTCACACCAATCAAATAAAGCTTGAGAGGGAAGGCTAATAACTGCAAACATATAAACACTTAATAATTAACAGATTCAGACAGGAAGTGCATATATTAAATATATTGCAGATTTACTTTGGATAAATACAACAATACATGTCATCACCATTATTGTTTAAACTTTATAAGAAAATAAAATAAACTTCATCAAATACATATAGTATCTTTAGATAAATATACATATGTGACTAGAGTATATCAATTTTCTCCTTTATATTTGTTAGTTATAGAACATTGATTTCCCTTTAGGTATATTCTTTAATTTCTATCTACTAACAAAAATTTTATAATAGCATTTCATAAAATACACAAATTATAGGACTATATATTAAGAAATTAATTTGACTACTTTGGTGGCTAACAAATTAATTTTAATCATACTATAATAATAATAATAATAACAATAATAATAATAATAATATAAGGTGAAATTAAAATTAAAATTAAAATTAAAATTTTGATTATAAGTCGAAATATTGTTAATATGACCAAACTGTAAGAAATCAAAAAGTAAAATCAATTCATCCATTATCAAAAATTCATCATCAAAACTGTAATTTTTTATCCAAAATTATGGACATTGTTGTCCAGAAATCAGGCATCAAAAGCACCGATGTGATTCTCGAAATCAAACATCAAAAGAAACAATTGCAAAGCTTAACCGAGTACGTGTAGCAAATTATTCTAACAGATGCATTGTATTATTAATGATTGTGTCGCGTGTATCTATGGATTCACCACCAGGAACAAGCTTTTGCAGCTCGTCGGCTTGACGTTACATAATACCCATGTACAGGGTGGACAAAAGAACAAAATAGAATACAGAACGTTGGAACATGTTAAGATAAAATGCCCTCGGATCGAATACAGATAGAATTTAACAACCCGAAAAATAGTAACGAAAATAGAGGTAGTCAAAATAAATGAGACAGAACACAAAGATTTACGTGGTTCGGTCAATGTGACCTACGTCTACGGCCGGAGACAATCAGAGATATTTCACTATGAGAAAATAACAGGAGATTACAAAGTGTCACTCTAGAATTTTCTCTCTACCCAATGAATCCCAAATGTAGCTAGTATAATTACAGAGCTCTCAAAAGTGTTTCCCACACTCTTTCTCTCTTTTATTTTGGGTGTACAAAATATGCAGAAGATGCATCTATTTATAATGTTATCACCTAAACTTTAGTCAAAAAAAATAGGCTAATTATATGACTTATTTTCAAGCACACCTACATGTAGCCCACAAGACTTGAAGAAATGTGCTCACAATTGTCAACTAGCAATATTTGACTTTCTTGTATGCATGAATGGAGAGCTATGTGAATAAACATCTAGCCACCAACCAAAGCCTTCTTCTTTGACAAGGCAACCAAGTGGAGGGGTCAATTCACATGCAACATAAACTTATAAATTGAGTCATTTATGTTTCATACAGGCATATAAAATTAAATATATTATTGATTTCTTGAGGCCCTTTGTTTTATTTCACCTAGAGCCTATAAAACGATAGAAACGACCCTGGTAATTACTAAGCTACTTACTCACCGCAACCCAAGCATATCATCTTCACTGAACTTAAGTGATTCTCTCTAATTACTGAGCTACTTACTTACGTGTGTTTAATTCTTACCTTGTAACACAAGGTTGTCAAATGTACCACCCTTCAGAATATACCTGCTCTATATAACTTTCATATTTTTTTTTAATTCCAGTTCCTTTTTCCAAAAAAAAAAAAATTCGGCAGCTAAATTTTGCTCAGCCGTAAGAGTCCCAACCAAAATATTAAAGGGATATAAATGTGAACACCACATCAAGCAAAATTTTGTGATGGAAAGCATCATATGTGTGGGCTGAGAATAGGGGCAAGACATACTGCCTATTTATGAGCATCCTCTCGAATCATTTTCACAATAACAGTTTAGGAAGCATGGCATTATCTGGCAAGATTTAAGCTTCGGTTCCTCAAAGTTCTCCCAATGTGTTTATTTAATTACTTGATGTATTGTAATCGATAGTTTTGCATGTGTAACTATATTACAATAAGTAAAATGGAAATGTGATTACAATAAGGAAAACTATCGATTACAATAAGGGAAGGTTTTCTTTATGAAGTGTGAATTAAATATGCCAAAATTATGTGAACATTTTTCTCTATAATTCAAGCTTTCATGTTTAATAAGTAAAATGGAAAAATATTAATTACATAATGAATATGAGACATGAGACCATACAGTATTTTTAATACATTCTGTATTGATTATTTTAACTCTTTAATTATTATACAACAATTGCATTCTTAATAAATAAATATTTACCATTTTTATCTTTACAACAAAAAAACCCTTTGTTACAAAAATAATCTTTCTGTTGACGAGTTTACCTAACATAAAAAAGAGTTAATTACAAAAAAAACTCAAATTTTCATCAATTTTTTAATTATAGCCTGAACTTTAAAAAATAGTAATAGCATCTTCAAATTTTCAAAATTTTTCAATTCTAACCCGAACGTCAAAAGATAACAATAAAATACTCAAACTTTCAATTTTTTTTATTATAACCCGACATTAATGTTTCCATTAAGTATGCTAGCATGACTTGCCACGTGTTTTAAAAACTGTAATTATTAATATAAGTCAGCTAAAATTAACATAATGAATAAATATTAATGAAACGAAGTCGTTTAATCACATAATTAAAACGTTGTCGTTATTTAAAAATAACCTAAATCACATTACGCAATCCTGACGACCTTATGCTTTGATTTTAATTTTCTCCTTCGTTTTTGGTTTGTTTTCTCAATGCCTTCATCCTTCGATTTTCATATTATGCAATCTTGATGCACTCACACTATGAGTATAAGGAGAACGAACTAAAAACGAAGAGTTTACTAGTGTAGTATGTTATTAATGCGAGATTAGTTTGGGGCATCAGAAGAATGAATAGAAAACAAATAGTTCATGGCATCAGGAGAACAACAAATAATGTCGGGCTAGAATTTAAAAAAATTGAAAGTTTGAGCATTTTATTGTCACTTTTTAAAGTTTATGCTAGAATTGAAAAAATTAAAAATTTGAATATTTTATTGCTACTTTTTTTAAATTAGGTTTATAATTGAAAAATTAACGAAAGTTTGGATTTTTTTAGTAATTAACCCCAAAAAAGATATTTTATGTTGTAGGTTTGTACTATGTCACATTATTGGAAGAAATTCTCTCATTGTTCCAAACTTTAATATATAGGGATATATAAATAAATAGAATATACTATTGACCACAAATTGTAGATTATAACATAACTTTCATAGGTTAATACTTAAGGAGTGCCAGCTTCGGGGTCGAACTTCCATGTCTGCCTCCCGACGTAGTTGTTTAAGGGTCATTGCCACGTAGTTTTTATTTCTTGTTCCCTAAAAGTTCGAAAGTTGATGCAAATTTATTGACAACCGCTGATGGTAGCTAACTTCTTTTGTAGGTGTAACAGTCACTTCCCTCTTTAAAGCTTTAATGGGTGGTTGGTTTTGTTCCAAACTGCCTGAAATGGTAAGTAAGTTATACACAAAAGTAGTTCAGGAACTCAGTGACAAAAGCAGGAAGGTACATTTGAAAGGCAAAACTTGGTCACGAGCCACATTTATGATGAGAAGGAATGTGCAAGGTGTAAACTGTTCCCTGGAAATAACATGGAAGAGCTTGATTATTGATGAGCGATCCAGAACACTTATCAAAACTATACCTTGGCACGTTTGGTTGGCTTGCATGTTTTTAGTAATGGTTTAACACATGATACAAAAATTAAAATGTTAGATTTATGCCCTAAAATTAATTATATTTGTGATATAATTAATAAAATTATTTTTGAACTTATAAAATAAAAATAAATATGCTTAATAAATGAAACTATCGATGCCATAATTATGAGACTTATATTACATTTAAGTATTAACATTAAATTATTCCTCATTGTTTCTCTATTAAAATTATATATTAATAGAGAAAAAATATCATACATTATATTTTTTATTTTAAAAGAAGTAATTGATCTAATATATATTAAAGATGTGAATATTTATGAGACTCAACATAAAAATTTCACATGAAATATTATTTGTATTCCTTTAAAAATATTTGTCTAAATATTCTTTTAACTTAAGTTCTCTAAAATATTTAATATAGATATTATTATGTATTTATATTATTTAAGCCTGGTCAGTAGTAACTTTGATACTTATTGAACTTAACAAGAATTGTATGGAAGAAGTTGAGTATTTGTCACTCGAAAGTAATAAAAGAAAATATTCATTATTTTCAATTAATATTAATTTGAAAATTCTTTAGTTAAGAAATAACAATACTTAACTGTTACTATTATTGGAGAACTAATATGATAAAAAATAAATGTAGCAGATATTACGTCTATAGTCTATGTATAATTGTAATATTGTATGATAAAAGGATCTAATTTTACAAAAAGTTATGTACTAGGATAGTAAAATTATTTTAACATTTCTCAATGATATATATTAATGTAATTATTTATTAAAAATTAAAGATAAATTAAATTATTTGAATTAATTCAATTCTAAATGTAATTTACGATTTTAATTTAAGTTCATTCACAACATATTTAAGAATATAATAAGTCAGTAAATTTAATCAAGTTAAATTTACTTATAAAGTTTGAGAAATTATAGAGTAGAATATATTTTATAAATAAAGACCAGTATTAAATATTAGATTGTATTTAAATATAATTGTTGTTTAATTAAGATTAATTATAAATATATATTTGAAACTATAATTATAATTCAATTAAATTATTTAAAAAGTTTGCATCCTATTTATAGCATAAATTCTCAAGAGTTTGCATTCTTAGTTAACTTTCTTACCATTTATAAAATTCTCTCCATATATTCGTGTGAGTATTGTTAGAGGTCAAAGATTTGAATGATTATAAGGATTTACCAACGATATTTTAAAACATTAGTTTCACAAGTGAATTTAATAAAATAAAATAAATAATCAGTATGATTTATAATTCATATTTACATTATATTTAAAAATTAATTCTAATATGGAATTTAAAATTTCTTAATTTTTGAAAAATCATACAATAAATTTACTTTCTTCTACAAACCTAATGGTATCTCATTTAAATTTCCTCATCGTTGTAGGCTTAAATTGTGATAACAACCATGATAATAACTTGAATTATAATTATAATATTATAGAAAAATGGAATAGAAATTTTCATGAATAAATTATATTTTTATATTTGAAATTTTATTTAAATTTATAATATTAATTAAAAATATAAAAATATCACTCAAAATTTAAAATTTTCAATTTGTTGTAATACATTTTAAGTGTTAATATAGGTTGGGGGCTCATTTACATGTGACAATTCTAATAAATTATTATATATTTTTATTAAAACAAATTACTTAAAATAAATATAATATCTCAAGATAAATGCAAAGACAAAAGTCACTCACCACTTTCCTGCCGACAATTTTGACTAAATCCTTAACAAGCCAACTAAATTATTGGTAGAGATATAAATGTGAGCCCAACATCAAACAGTATAGTAAATACACAAGTAGTTGGATGTCAACGTATGAAGCTTGTCAATTCAAATGCGTGAATGATCTGAAACTTATCATACATGGATAAGACATATGTCCTACGTATAGGAATGTTGACAAATGAATGAATGATTACATAAAACTACTAATTAATAAACAATGTATTTAAAATAAAATCTTGATGATTAGTTTTTGTCACATGACATGATTACATGGTAATTTAGAGAAAAATCTTTTGTCAGTTAAAAATTGTTTTTTCTCTAGAAAATTAAATATTGAAGGAAATAGAATAGTTATGGGAATGGGAAATGAGTATAATTTGGAACTTTTTTTTAATCAAATTATTATTGGTAATATACGTTTGACAATATAGTTATGGAAAGTTATCTTTATGAGGTGAGAATTAAATAGCTTTAATTTTTCTCAATTTTTATAAATTTTTTATATTTAATAGGTAAAATGGAAAAATATTAATTTCACTTATGCATTTCAAAAAATCTTCATTCAAAATTTCTAAAATTTATTTTTTAATATTATTAATAGGATGAAGAGATATGAGGATGATATCACGAGATCTTATTTATTATACTAATTCTTTGAATTTTTATATTAAAAAAGAGACTTAATAGATTTTAAAATATCTTATTTTTTAAAATTTTAAATTCATTATTCAATTTTTTAAAATTAAATTAAAAAATTAAGAAAGAGAGAATTGATCTTTCCTTATATCAAGCATTACTTTGAAAATAAGCATTCCACTTGGGAAGAAAGTGAATGCATGTCAAAGACCTTATGCATTCTATTTGTAAGATAAGATCATGCAAGATATCAACTTAAGCTACTCAAATTCTCACATTATTTTTTAATCTGTTCCTGAATTTTAGGTCATTATTGTAAATCTTTTTTGGTGTGAAACTGAATAGTGAATGGTGTCAAAATTTCAAGGAAGCCAAATATGCACCAGATGATTTTCAATTTCATATTCTTTGGCTGTAGCGATATTAAGATGTTTATTTAGATTATGGCAATACAAGAACTTTGATTCATGATCACCTAAACAAATATCGTTTTTCCTCAAAATCTAAGGCTAACTACAAGAAGATAGGTAGGTGAAATCTAACATTTACTAATAATAACTATGATATTTTAGTTAAAAAAAGAAGATTGTACTTAAAAATTGTAAAAAAAGATGAACAAGACTTAAAAAGAATTGGAAGGAGCTTATTAAAATATACTCTTATTAGAACTTACTGAAGACTTGGCCTTTAATATGATCACTTTGGTGAATTAAGATAGAGTAGAGAAGTTTTTCTCTTTTCATATAGGCTTTTTGAACTTTTTCCTTAAGTCTTATGTCTTTTAATTAGCCTAAATATTTTTGTTCATAACATTTATTCTTTTATTTATTTATTTTGTATCTTTCTTTTTCAATTACTTGTTTGTTTTATTTCTTTGTTTGTTTGTTTATTTGTTTACCTACTTTTATCTTTATTTTTATTTTGATTTGTATTTTTTCATTTATGCAGTTGTTTGTTTATGTTTTTGTTAATTGCCTTTTTCAACATCTTTTTTTTAAATTTCTTGTGAGTCTATCAAAAACAATTTACCTTCTAGTTAAGAATAAAACTGTGCATTTTTGGAACTCTCGAAATCTTACATTTTAATGATATTTCTAATTAAATAATATTGTAGTTGCTACGTATTGTTATGAATCATTTAAAAATTATGTACTCATAATTATAAAATTTTAAAAATTTGGAGAAGATATTATTATAATTTATTTAGAATATATATTTTATGTGAATTTTTAAAAATCATTAATTATCTGACAAAACTTCTTAAAATTTAAAATATCAATGAATAGATATTATATTAGACTCTACTTCTTTGATTTTGTGGTCGTAGGAAATAAGTATTTAAAAATTTATTGAAATCACAAGTTATTACTACTACTCGAATTAGCCGTGCCATTTAGACTCGAATTAGCTGTTTTTTATAATAAATTTAACTAATGCAACGAGACAGTGTCACCTAATAAACATTTTCAATTTAGAGACGTGCGTTAACTTAATGTAGCTCTCTCTATTCCAAGGAGTAGTTAGGAATTTTCAAAAACAAATATTATATGAGGTATTATTTGTTGACTGAGTCATACATTGCATACTTCATAATAAATTCAGAAGAAAGTATTAAAAGTATGATTTATGTGAATAATGATCAATTCTTATCGAAATAAACTAAAGTTTTTCTTCAATAATTAAAAAAAAGGAAAATATCTTCTTGATCCGATTATTGTAAGACATTTTTGTCCTTAGGGACAATTTTGTCTATGTTTCATAAAGTTGGACTAACATTAATTACAATTTTGGTTTTAAATAAATTACCGGTTAAATTATGTTATTTGATCTAGATAAAGATAATAAAATGGCCCAATAAATGATCTAGATTAATGGGTTGAAGTCCGGGTGAAAAATGGGTCTCCATTAGTGTAGACCGGGTCCATATCGACCTTGTGATAGGGAAGCCCGATATGGAAGCTATATAAAGGTGAGGTCTCCTGTAGTTGCTCAAGAGTTTATTCACGAGCATAGGGATTCCTGACCTGTTAAGGAAGCTTGTGATTTGAGGAAACTGTAAAAAGACCTAGCCCGTGAGTCAATGATCACTTTCTACTAAAGATCCCGGGAGATTCGGAGACGTTTGGAGCTCGGAATCGGCATCGAAATCAGAGATAGAACCGAAATCTAGGTATTTCGCATTACCTTCATTTTTAATCATTTCATGTAGATCTGGGGTACGTAATAAAGCTCCCACTACGTACTTACATGTGGTATCAGAGCGGTTACGTGATCAGATTGTCGGAAATGAAGGTTTTTCAGTTTTTAATCTCATTTGGTTTTCCTTAGTTTTTGATTCGTTTTTCAGTTTTTTTACGTATATAATTACGTAAAAGTAGTATATATAAGGTTAGCTATGAAAAACGGGTTAAAAACGGGCTGAACGGACCAAAAAAATGGCCTCTTAGGATGTCAAAAATCGCCTCCGGTGTCGGAGGAGTGGAAGATCATTGGGCGTGTGTGCCACATGCGCCCAACAGTGTTACAGTACGCGGGAGTGCGCACGTAGGGTCAGCGCATGTGGCGCACGCGACAATCGCATGTCGACAAGCGGCTCTAATGCGTAGGCGACGCGTATCTCACGTGAACGCACGCGCGACCCGCGTCAAACAACAGGAGTGTGTCGCATATGCGACAGACACGTGGAGTGGCAGATGTGCGCCACGTGTCGGCGCATGCAGTGTCCACACGTCTTGTGTTTGGGGAGCGTGCGATGCACGCACTAGACCCCTGGGATGCACGTCTGGCCCCTGCGTGTAGCGCACGCGCGATATTCCAACACGTGCACTGACGTCAGCCGTATAGTCAGCTACAGTACCCCTTAAAAAAACTAAAAATTTTTAGATTTCTCGTAAAGGTACCCCGGGGTGTTTTGGGTCAGTTTTCGGGTCTGGAAAATTTATAAAGTAACCTTTTTCTATTTTTCTGGATTTGTTACATTGGTGATAAATTAAATTTTAACTCCAGAAAAGTAAATTAAGGTATTATGAATCTGATTTCGATTGAATTTTCATGCTTTGGACTTCGTATGAGGGAGATACATGAGATCTCGTGTCTTGGGTCTCATTTTTAGTGTTCTGGATTGCATGATAATCAATCAGAAATTGAAATTGAGACATTATGAAGCCATTTTGAGTGAATTTTCGTGCAATGAACTTGCCATAAGGAAGATACATGAGGTTGTCGTATCTCAGGAGGTCTGTTCATTATCTGGTGACGCATGATAGTCACTCTACTAAGATTTTTCGTTTACGAAAGTCTCAAATGAAGTTTTCAAAGAATGTCTTTAGCACGTGTGTATGACAATGAGATTGTGCATTAGGATTTTTGCATTTATTGAGGTTGCATTGTCGCATACGGTATGCCCATAAAGGATGTGAGGATGACATAAAGATGTATCCCTTGTGTTTGAGGACTTTTTGGACGCTGATGAGAATGTAGTCACCAAAGTGGCCTTTCAAGTCAGTATTCTAAATTGTTTTGCTTGCATGTTGGGAGATGTCTATGATTTTATGTTTGGTTATTCTGCTCAAAGGTGTTGGC
>JANZLF010000004.1:6044432-6063143 GCA_026546835.1 Erythroxylum foetidum | reverse complement strand
TTTTTCTTTCTTATTTATTTGCTTTAACATGTACATTTTAGAAATAAAGTACATATCTGATCGATGATAAATGAAAGATCAAATATAACCACTAAGTGCTTAAATGATGAAATAAATTAGCACTCCTCTTCAAGATTTAAAGGTTTATTTCAATTCATTAAAAATATTTAAAATCTCAAATCATTTCATCCCTTTCTCCCTATAGAAGAGTAATTTTTGTTTCATCACCTACTGCCGTATGCAAACCCTAAATTCATAGCTCTCACTTCTACTTTATTTTTACCTCTCTTATTACAATACAAATGAGTTTCTCTATCAGGCAATGTTGATCTTATTGAGTTTCCTTTTGCCCGGAAGCTCAGGCACATTGATAGCATAACATCTTCTACATCTTTTTTCAGTTGTAATTATATAACATAACCTTATTCTACTATCAACTTATCTTATTTTTGATAACATCATATCTCATCTTACTATTTACTTTAGATTAAATCATGCAAAACTTGTAATTTAAATTGCATCAAAGTTAAATTGATGCATTTTATATCAAACCAAAAAAATCAATACAATACTCTACTTCCAATTTATCAGCTTTAGTTTTTTCCATGCTATCAAAGCATGTAACGCTTTTATCTCTTCTACATCTATCAGCCATAAACACAACCCTACTATACTATTATATGAAAAAAAAATTCTCAAATGAAGACTATATCAATAGCATCCATTTTGTTACTACAACTCTTGACAACAACAACTACCTTATCTAGAGAAATCAAGAGACTATCATCACCTTATTACCGATTACAAACCTCAACAATTTTATCGCTACAACTTTCTCCAACAACAACTACCTTATTTAAGTCAAAGTCATATTACTTACCTGTGACTTAGTCGGGTATATTGACAAATCTATCACTCTGTCCAACTACTATGAATCAATTGATGACATTTCATCTCCATCTACTCATTTTCTTGAAGTCACATCAAAAGCTAAATGTTCTTTCAAACATTATCTTACAGGGGGTTGATAACAGCATATCTTCTACATCTTTTTTTAGTTGTAATTACATGAGATAACCTTATCCTAGTATCAACTTCTGTTAGTTTAACATCATATCTCATCTTATCATTTATTTTGGATTAAATCATGCACAACTTGATCAAGTAGTTTAGATTACATCAAATTTAAATTGATTGATCTTATCCCAATCAATATATAAATACAGTGGACGTTGTAAAGCAACACGCATTAGAAAATCAATACAACAGTCTACTTCCAATTTATCAGCTTTATTTTCTTTCATGGTATTATAGCCTACCTGAGCTACATCTCAACTATTTTCTTTCTTTTTTTTCATCTTTGCTACATCTACCAATTAGAAACATAGCCCTACTACACTACTATAAACAAAAAAAACCCACAAATGGAGACTATCAACACTTCACTGGTTACCAATATCACCAATTTTGTTACCATATCTCTCGACAACAACTACCTTATTTGGCGAAATAAGTGACTATTAACAGTTCACTATTTTAATCACCAATTTCATTATTACAACTCTTGACAACAACAACTTCTTTATTTGGCGAAATCAAGTCACAGTCATACTACTGGACACTTTGCCTCCTTAACCATTAGCTTCTACTCCTTTTTTTGAAGTTAAGTCTCAAGCTCAATGTTCTGGGGCTGATAATTACATTAAATAACCTTATCTAGTTATCTTAGTATCAACTTATCTTAGTATCAATTTCATTATTACAAATTCCAAATTTTCAACTTTATTTTCTTCGCACATCAAGCTATCGGGGTTTTTTTTCCCCCCCTTTTCAGATATTCATTTGTCGTAATCAGAAACTCCGTTATCTACACACTAACACCACCACTAGGTCTATCATGTCAATGTCCACCACTTCTTGCTATCTAGAGGATCGCTCTTGTTAATTAGCTGCTGCTTCGAAGTCCACTCTCGATAGTGGTTTTATTTAGTGGCCAATTTTCAGATGTTCAGGATAGCTGCTGGTGAAATCCTGTTAGTTTGTTTTTAGGGTTTTTAGTCGACCACCTCTCAATAGCTTGTGGGGCTACCCTCATCTAGAGAATCTTCTACTTAATATATATACGCTGTCAGTTAGGATTATCTCTTATAGCGTTTGTGCTTTGTAAATCTGAGCTGTGAATCTGTGATTTGTTCTCTTTGACAGACGAGACTGTCCTAAATTGAAGTGTTGGTGAAACATTCCGCTTGAAAGTGACCGCCACTCATGAAACATATTTGTACGGCTTAATACTTCATAGTTGTCATACAAAATATTGATGACAGTCCAGGATTTTTAAATGTAGTCAATTGCAATGGTAACATTATAATTATAATTAAATTTGTCGTTGCAAATGCACCAAAATTAACATCAATTATGCTCGCCTCCAAATCCAGTTTCCAAAATAATCTAAAACTAAAACATGAAATGCAATTTATATAGTATAATTTAAAACCTTGAACATGCGTTAATGTCCATACTGTTTGTTGCTCGATGGAAGGGTTTTTTTTTTTTAAGAAAAGATAATAGGATTAAGAACGGTGAGAATAAATCTCAAACAACATATCAGGCAGATCGACCCATAAATGAAACCTGCCATGGCGAATAGAGTCACGGGCTAACAGGTGGGCACACGTATTCGCTTGGCGCCTAATCCAGAAAACCTAAATATCCAGCTGAGAAACAATAACGACCTTACAATCCGACACTAGCAAACCAAAAGCAAAATTATCCTCACACGAGGAATTAAGAGCAAAATATAAAGACTGACAATCAGTAAAAACACATCCAGGATCAAGTAAAGAATCGGAAGCATAAAGTAAACAATGTCGCAAAGCAATGGCCTCCGCAACTGCCGCTTAAGGACCACCTTCCTCGTAGCCAGAAATGGCCAAAGAGAAGTTGCCTTCAGCGTCCTCTATAGCCAAACCAAAACTCACAAAATCCAAAGCTGCAAAAATAGCACCATCAACATATGCAAGCCAAGTTGCGGGGTGATGTACTTGGGCTAAGCGAACGAGAACAACGGCAGGTTGGACTCGTGCTGCTGCTGCCTGCAGGGTGGAAGAAGCAGTCTGGAATTCCTCCAGTAGAAGGCGAGCAGTCTGGATAATGTGTAAGGGATTTGGCCGGATATTAAACCATAGGAATGTATTTCGTGCCACCCAAAATTGTCAAGCTACTATAGCACCAAATTCAGGCCTTGTTGAAGGAAGAGAAAATGTGCAAAAAAAAAATCCTTAAAAGACAAGTTCACCGTAGTAAAATGAAATCCGGCTAGCTGCCGGGTTTAAAAGCCGACTTTCTTGTCATTGAATTAGTGGAAGACTATCTTGTCATTGAATTAGTAGAAGGCTATGTACGAATGGAGCTTTCAATTGCTTTGCTTCTCCACCGTTTGTTTAAGACTTTGAAAAAGTCAAAAACATGGAATTAGGCATACGATGTGAAAGTGAAATCGTGTGGACAGCGATGCACGAATAAATTGTCCTTTTCTCAATTATTGTTTAGAGTACGAGAACACCAATGACGTGTTCACAGCAAAGACCGCTATGGCTGACATGGAGGTACGGTGGAGATGTGACGTGGGATTTACAGTTCTCTGATGTTAGTTGATGGGTCCTGCCAATGGGCATTCCACACGTGTTTGGGAGGGAGTGTGCCGGAAAATTCAGAGTGACAAAAGAAAAGAAAATAAAATAAAATCTGAAAAGCCAAAGCTTCTTTGGGCAATCATCGGAACCGTTACGACACAAAACTTTTACGGTTCACTTCATTGCAATCCTTTGGTGGATTGCGGGTCCATAAGACATTATAAACATCTTCCATTTCATTAGGCTTTATCTTCTTTTTCACTTTGGAATTGGAGATCCATCAGAAAGGCAACGTTTTGTTTACTCTTTAACGTTTCTTCTTTGTCACTGCTATAACTCAAGGATGCTTAGACAAAATCATGTTTTGTAATATATAATAATTAAATCAACGGTATTTTTATATCTATTTTGGGATAATTTTCTGCAATTTTATTTCAATTTTTTACTATATTCATTATAATTTTTATTACTATGATGAGTGGATACATTGAAATTTGCTCCATCAAATCATTCGATACATTGAAAAATAAGGGAATATCTTCAGAGAATTGTGAACAGCTATTTGAGATTTGTCCCAGCAACAGCTGACAAATTAACTTGGCAGTATGTAAAATTAGATGTCAGCTGTTAATTATAAAGTTAGAGCGAAAAGCAGTTGTAATATTCTATTATTTCCAGTTTAAAAAATTATGATAGGAAATGCTTGAATTCAGATCTCTTGTTTAATATTATGGTATCTTATTGTGTCAAATAAATCTCAGTAATTTATTTATGTGAGTTCTGTCTAAATTCTGCATAAATTCTATAAAATAAATAATTAAAATTTTATAAAACAGAATAAGACAGGATAATATCATAAAAGAGATCTTTATTCGAAATACTTGGCAAGCATTGGGCATTGGGCAACACATTGACACTTGGATAATTAAATGGACGCAAACGGGTGTAAAACTATGAAGCTGACGTCTGCGACACTTAGTTGAAAACGGGTTTGCCGACAATCACTGTTATTGATGATGCGAGTTAAATGTCCACACAACTTTTTCCTTCAATTTTCCTGCATCCCAAACAGAGAAAAGAACCGAGGAATATAAATATTACTTGTTACCCCACAACAACGCTTGTTAGAAACTAAACAGTCGCTGCTACTTCATTTTGTAATGTAGGGCAATGAGGAGGTAAAGAGAAAAGAGTCAATGGTGGGTCTGAGAATCTCGTTCGTTACTATGCACCACTTGAGCTTTGTGCATGATCATGGAGATTTTCTTACCCTTTTGACATGAAAATAGAGCGTGGTCCACGGCGTCGATGATTAATCATGAGTTTTTTTTTTACCATGCAAACGTCACCTTTCTTCTCCATCACAGGACGCCACTCCTGGACGGCTAGGATCTGGAGTCGCATTTTGTTGACGTCAAATGTTATCGATGGAAGTTTTGGTATGGTTCTCCTGCAACTTTCCCCACTCATCTCTTTGGCTATGATCTCCTAGTCTGGTTTATTGTACTTGACATGAAGAATGTGACACATCCTTAGAAATGATGCGTGGGGTCGAGTGTTTCTGGGCTAAATTTTGGGACCCTCAGAAACAATGCTCACTATTCATGGGGTAGGCCCTTCCACATGAGGATGAGGTGACTAATCGTAATTAATATAGGCTAACCATAAACTAAACCAATTCATTAATTGCCTTTTTATACGCCCTTAATATATATATCAACGAGAGGCCTGCAATTATGTTTACAGCCTCCTATTCGTTCGTTAAGATGTGGAAATTCTGAATTATATCGACAATTGTAAATGATATAAATATAATCATGAATAAATGTAGTCGTTGCAACAGATTAGGGAATTAAAAGCAACTCTTAAAGTAGAATATCAAATGGCAATACAAATAGAGTTGAAGGTGCTTAATTTCTACGTGCATTTTGATCATGCGATCGAGATCCGTTTCTGAGACCTATAACCTAACCAAACATGGCTTGACTGATATATCAATTTAACAAAGGCATCGGAAACGCCCCTTTTTGATGAGAAACAGCCCATCGTACTTCCTTTTTTTGGAATTACTTTTGAACCTTAAAGAGGCGCAAAATCATTTAGGACACGGCCCCTGGGTGGGGCTTAATTGGACCAACACATATTACACATTATGTGCGCATGTACAGACCCCACCAACACCCAGGTCTTATCTAATACCTTGCTAGTTTTCTCCATTACTTTGTAGGGATGAACATGGAGTGGGCATTGCTTTAATGAGGTCAGTTTCAGGGTTCTTCGATCTTGAAATGTCTAGCAAAGCCATACATCCAGGACAAATGGCCACCGTCTTTACCTAAATACCATCCCAACTAGATACCAACCAGTCGTGTAAGTAAATGAACCTAGACAGCACAAGCTTAGTTCAACCTCACATATTGTCGGATCTTCTCGTCATATTTGGCGGATAACTATTGTCGGCCAATGATCTACTTGATTTGTTCAAAATTGGCACCTGAAATACAATTGAAAGGTGGTTCGGTCTCACCATTTTTCTTCGGATCTCTAAGAAAGTGCTACAGCTAGCTATTGTCTTTATTCGCATACGAATAGGGAATAGCTATTTGCTCAAAGCCTTTGACAATCATTTCCCGACTCGAATCATGCTATAGCGGCGGACGAGGACAAGATCTTCTGTCCAATATTATCCTGTTTTATTCTATCTCGTGAAATCTCAGTCATTTATTTTACAGGACCCACATAAATAGATGACTGAGATTTATTAAACACAATAAGACACCATAATATTAGACTGGAGATCTGAACTCTGATAAATGGTAGCTAGTAGTATAACAATCGGGAGGTATTATATGATGTTAGATAGTGGATCTTCAATCCCGCTAAGTACAAAATTCAACGATTTGAACATCGAAAAGGATAAGAACCTTACTCTCTGACTCCTAAACATTACAAACACATCATTTTGGTGCGTTCTGAATTGATGGAACTTAGTTAACATCACCAATTTAAGTGCAAAGTTAATATGGGGCTACAATAGAAAGAAGGTTTGGATTTATACTGGCCATATAAGAATCCCAAACACCAAAAGGAAACCTATATCACGTCAGTCCTCCAGAAAAGTGATAAGAAAACTCTTCAAAGGAACAAATTTTGTGACCAATTTTTATTAGTCATTAGTGATTATTATTATTATAAATAATTAAAAATAAAAGTTTTTTTATTTAACAAAAATATTATTATTATTATTATTATTAATCACATTTTGATTATGTAATTAAGTTCATAAATTAAACATTATATTTTAGTAATGATACTTCTTTTTTTTTTCAAAATCTGATTAAATTTGATGCTTGTATACAACTGAATTTTTCTTTGAATATAAATCGACTTAAACAGTTAGTTGATGTTTAAAAAGCCATAAGTAAGAGAAGGTTGTAGTCCTATGTTTATATCCATATGATGTACAGCAATCATTATGACATTGTCTGAATTAAAGCTCAACTTGTGAAACCTTCCATTTTCCGCTAAAAAGTAACTAAATTCAAGATCACAGGCATTTCACTTGATCAACTTGACGCCATCAAATTATGACTTACCGCAACCACATCATCATCTAACTTGGTCAACGACTTGTCTCTCATAATTACAACACACCTTCAGCATCCTCTGCCCTTTTTTTTTTTGCCCCCCAGTTTATTTTCTTCCATTTATTCTTTAATAAGACTACTTTGTAAAGAGTCCTAAACGATTAAAGCTAATTAGACATAGAATTAAATTTGATTGCCGCTCGATGGTGAAGGTAATTAAGAAATTTAAAAGCCGCGAAGACAATGGTTGACTATAAGGGAACAGCTCACGTTCCGGCATATGATAAGCTCGCGAGTATATATGATGAGATATGGAGATTATAATTATCTTTTTCAGGTTCTAATTAATACATAATTCTGATCTTGCTGGATTTGCAAACTGTGGCATTCGTAAGGTCAAGGAAAGAGCAGGTAACGGGGCTACAAGGAGACAAAATAAATATATGTATATATATAATGGAATTTAGGGTTTGGTTGGAGGATTTTCTTATTGATTTATCCTTATAATTGATTAATGTTTTATTAGAGAGGTGGCCAAGTGAGTTGGAGATGCTCTTTGATGGTTTTTTTCAATTGTCTGTTTATAACACGCAGACCATTCATGGAATATTTGCCTTTTCCACGAACTATATATATATACATGCAATTATATGATACATACTTGTTTTCTTCTGGCTTGCTTAGTCTATCTTGTTCTTTATGTATAGGGGTTGATCAAACATGCTTGATTATCCGGGAATCTCTCCTTGCTTCGCTCTAATTAACTTGAATAAACAATGGATATTGATCTTTTTAATTGATAGTTCAAGGTATAATTTCACGCATTCTATATCTCGAGGTGATGTATAAGGTGAAACTCAAACAAAACACGCGTCGATTATCATCACACAACGAAAACAAAGATTTTTTGGTGATAATACTTTTTTAATGTGCAACAGAATCATCGAATTACCAGAGTTGATATATTAAAGGAGACGCAAATTAAGAGTGTTTGATTATGATTTTGTCACATAAGATTATTTTAACATGAAAAAGATAACATAGTCCTTATTAAATATATAAAAGCTCAACAGTATGACAATTAGTAATGAAATCTACATTTATAATGCATGAATTATCAACCTCTATGTCGTTGATCAAGTTCTTACTATACATGAAATATTAAGCAGCAATGGGGTGTGGTCTGTCGGTTCAAACCGACGCTCGTCCTGTCGGTGAGGAGTGTATACAATATGAATACAACCTCTACGTATGATTCTCGAGGCCCTACATTTTGTGAATATTTTAACTTGCGTATAACATTGGGTTATGAGTTTATTCCTGTGCTTTGATTTCATTTTTTTATTTCATAGTGAGGTATAAAAGAGAGTAAATTAATTAAAAATTCATTACTTTGCCCAAAAGATTTTTAAAAACAAGGTCTATAAAGATTTAATAGAAATTAATAATTTAGGAGCTAAATATAATACATAATACATACCTTATTACGTACCCAGTATCATACATGAAAGGATTAAAAATGAAGGTAATGTGGAATACCTGATTTCAATTCCATCTCTGATTCTGATATCGATTCCGAGTTTCAAACGATCATGAATCTCTTAGGACCTTTACGGAAAGTGTTTCCTGACACGAGATTTAGGTCCTTTTGCATTTTTCTAAACACATAAACTCTCTTAATGGGTCAGAGAATCCTTGTGGTTACGATTGATATGAGTAATTGCAGAATACCTTAACCTTTATATATAGCTTCCATATCGAGCTTCTCCATCATAAGGTCAATATGGATCTGGTCCACATTAATTATGATCTATTTTTTTTACTGAAACTTTGACCCATTAATCTAGATCATTTATTGGTCACTTTATTTTCTTTATCTGGATCAAATTACATAACTTAACCGATAATTTATTGAAAAATCAAAAAATGCAATTAATAGTTATCCAACTTTATGAAAAAAGGACAAAATTGTCTAACATTCTCCTCTATGAACAAGCATCAATTGCAGCTGTAATTCTAGTTTTAAAATATTTTTAAAACTTGGCTAAGTCACGCTACTGAATTAGTCGACTAGGTTTAAAACAAAGCATTTGATCCAAAGATAATAAAAGTCCATCATTTTGTCCTACAAGGCTTTTGATATCGAAAAGTATCAAATGCATGTGTCATGCGTGACACAGATCCAATACAATCCCGTATATTTAATACCTCGCTAACATGAATGGAAAAATAGAGTGTGACAAACTAAGATGATACTTTTATGATCTAAATTATATCATCTTCATTTGTAGGTCTCAATTTTTTCAACTTTATGTTAAACAGCGTATGCTAAACTGCATTAGAGAAATCGTATTTTCTCTCATTGAATGTTAAACAACATTAGAGAAAACTTGTTTCCTCCCACCAAATGCTAAACTGCATTAGAGAAAACCTTTATGTTCTCCAATTGAACCTATGTCATGTCAAATTTTGTGGATATTCGTACCAAAATTGTATACGTCTAAGTGACATAGGCACAAAGTCAATCTATATATATGCGCAATGACCTTTAAATGCTTAATATCAACACAAATCTTAAGACTTTTATACGTATTAGGACAATGTATGATAACACGTATTACTGAGAATAAACGATGATCATTTTTCTTGATGAACTATCATACTATCATAATACATCAAAATGTACAAATATACATGGAACAAACATAACGATTCCTTAACTAATAGTGTCTAAAGATGTTAAAATACTCATATTGTATACTTGTGTCACAAATACAAGTGGGCAAAGTCTTTTAGTTAAAGGATCAACTTACTTTTCCTCAGTTTTTAAATGCTCCAAACCTTAATGTCACCTTTTGTATCAACATCTTTATGACCAAATAATTGACCTTCAAATACTAAGACCCTGTGATATTCTTTGTTGTTATTTAACAACACGGTAAGAACATTACCACAGTACAACTAAAAGGGTATAGTCATTGAATCAACCACAGACAACTCAGAAATCAAGTTTTTGAGCTAAACCGTCTGTGAAGCATCCCTATAGCATGAACTCTACATGCATAGTCAAGGAAGTTACCTATGTCTTCTTAACACATTTCTACGATATTGTATCATCTGCAAACTTAAAACTGTAACCTTAAGTAGACTTTCAATCATTCGGACACACAACTGAAATCTGAATCTAAATTCCCTACGAGGTTTAGTTTGTTGACTGTGTTATATGTCAATATATAATCCTTAATTCTCTTTAGGATCTCAACACTTGCTTGACTGTATTTCTATGAGAGGTCTAATAAGTGTCAAGATTTGTCCTGGTGAATTTGAATACCTAGGACATAAGATGCTACATCAAGGTCCGTCATGTCAAAGTTCTTGACCAAAAATTGCTTAACCTCATATAACATGGTCAAGTTACTTGACGTGAGTACTATATCATCCGCATGCAGTAATAGGAAGATAACTTTGCTCCCCTTGACCTCATAGTACAAGCATCTTTTTAACTTTATTTTTCATGAAGCTGAAAAAGGCCAAACCTTATTAATTGTAAGGTATCACTTTTAGGAGGTTTGATATAAACCATATATTGATTTGTATAGTGCACAAACTATGTCAGTTTCATTTGGATCCTGAAATCCTTCATACTGTACCACATAGACCTCTTCATAAAAGTCTTTATTCAGGAAAGCAGTTTTGACAACCTTCTGATGTAACTATATATCATCATGAGCTACAATTGCCTTAATCGCTCAAAATGTATCCTATAAGGATACGGGAGAAAAGGTAACATAAAGTTAACCTTTCTCTCTAGGTGAACCATTCGGTAATTGAGTCAGCCCATAAACCTCTGAACTTCTATCTTGAAATCCTTTAGGTCTTAAAACTTTATTTACAACTAACAAGTTTGCAGTACTGATGCAAATCAACTGGCTCTCAAACCTTACTATACTTCATAGCTTACATCTTGTTATTCATCTCATCCTACTACACATCTGCATTGGGTCCAGAAATAGCTTCTATAAAAGTAATTGGATTTGTAACATCTCTAATAGCATAGTCCTGTACACCAGATAGACTATGAAATCAGATGGGATAGCAAGTTGTCTCACTCTAATGGATTTACTTAATTGTATTAGATATTGTACCCCCAGGAACCTCTGCGTGTACAGGTATGGTTCCTATTCCTATACAGGCACAATATAAAGACCTAGATCTACCGGATCTAACTGTATGAGTAGCGGGTACATGATAATTGTAGTATCCACCTTGCTATCATTTGAAGGGTCAATAGGCCCACTATCATCATAGACATTGTGTTCCATAAACTTAGTTGTTTGTGAGTCCACTATTCTAGTCCCTTCTTCTCTATAGTAAAAGTTGTAGCCTTAAAGTGGTCAAGATATCTTACTAAATAGCAATGAGTGGAGCAAGCATGCAATCTATCTTTATAAGGATTATACTACCTCAGTAGGGTAGCCTCTTACACGAATGTGTGTAAGGATGGGTTTCCAAACTTTTAAATAATTAGTTAGATTAGTCATGTTTTGCATTGACTTCTACAAGTCCTTTAGGGTGCATTAAGCCTTTCGGTAATACACCATTTTGTCCAGAACTATTCAGCATAGTGAATTAAGTCACTATTCTAACTGATTCCATATAACTGACAAATGGACATTTTAGAGTCTTGAAACATCATGTTTGCTATAATATTCTCCTCCACTATCAAATCTAACTATCTTGATAAATTTTTCCAATTATTTCTCAACCTTCAATCTTTAAGCAAGAACACATAATTGTAATAGGAATAATCATCAACAAATGTCAAAATATATTTAGAATTGCATAATGTAACTGTATAAGGTCTATCGATATCTTTATTTATCGGACTCAACAAGTTATAAATATGACTTGACCTCAATATCCTTATTAGTCAATTTACCCCTGCAACATTCAACACATGTTCCCAGATCATCATAATCTAGAATTGGGAAATGCTTTCCTTGATCAATCTCTCAACCCTAGCTCTGAAAATGTGGCTTAAACTTTTATGCCACACCATGTATGACTTCTCATTCATTAGGGTTCTTCTTTTCATAACTTGTTTTGCGAGATACGAAGAAGCATATATCTAATTCGGGGTAAGACACATTTTATACAAACCATATGACAAGAAGGTTGTACCATTATGTTTTGCATTAAACAATAACTGTACAACAGAATCATTAAATACAAAACATTAACTCTCTTTGTACAAAATTGATTGTATAAAATGTGTCGTGTAAAACTTAAATGATCCTTACAAAAAAGTTCAATGCATACATCCCCTATAGATATTACTTTCACTTCTTTATTGTTGTGAACCATCAATTTCTCCTTTTCTTTATTTGGCTTTATCTTGGATATGAACCCCTTGCATTGTGGAACTACCTTGATCAGATGCTCCACAAAATATCCACCATGTACTTAATGCGACTATCACAAATTAGATTCATAAACTGACAAGTCAAAGAGTAACCTAATTGTCATAGTCTTTCATTTAGACCTCATGCTACTGGTTTCTTTATGTCCTTAAGACCTTTACTAGTACTAAATTAACCAATGTCAGCATGTGGAGAAAATTTGAACTTTTTACCTTTGAATTTAGCGAGCTTCATCATTATCTTCCCTTTAGTTGCTTCGAAGGCTGTAGGAGTCGCAAGCTTGAGTTTCTCCTCCTCAGTAATGCAATGAGCTATCAAAGCATTGAAGTCCCAACATCTTCAATCTACTATGAAGATGAATCATTCTCGATATGTACTCTATTACGTCCCTTTCTCTCATATATACTACATGGAGAATAATTCATTCATCAGGGCACTTGTCTCAACATTAGGTGAGAATGTATACTTCTGGGAGATATTATGAAAAAACTTTTACGCTATGTTTGTGCCCGAAACTCCACTTAGTAGATGGTTAGGAATTGATCTCTTAATGGTCATCAGATATAATCTGTTTAGACCGATCCCAGGCTTCATAAACTGCTTTATGGGCTCTCGCGCTCATGGATATAGATAGAGATGGCCTATCCGTCCGTATGGTCATATCAACCTTAACTATCTCCATAGCATTCAATACATCCTCCATCTATTTCTTTGTATTGAAACCGGTTAGGGTTTTAATAATGACACTAATTTTGTTGATTTAAAAGGTGACTTCAAGATGATAATGTTTAAATCATCACAAATGTAGAAAAATAGCGATACTCAAAGTCATTAAATAGTATCTTTACTGAAAATAGATTCATACATATTATGAAATACCTGTGGGCTGAATACATAATATATGCAACTAAATCTCTACATAAAAGATATCAGAGTATAAATCATGAACTCTCATAACACTACCACTTGTGGGTGAATAGATCATTCAAGCAATGATTTTCCTATATCCAATGTCTTTATGCGTATCTCAAAATCTCATATAAGACTAACACTTGTGGGTAGAATAACCAAACATGAGACTAGAGACATCCCTTAACGTTTAAGCAAAACAATTCAAAATATTGACTCAAAAAGGCCACTATGGTGACTATATCTTCATCAGCACTCAAAAAGTCTATAAACAAAAGGAAAACATCTTTATGTTATCCTCACATTCTTTATGGGCATATAGTATATGACAATGTAACATCAATAAATGCAAAAAACCGAATGAACAGTCTCATTGTCACACACTTGTGCTAAAGACATTCTTCGAAAATTTAATTTGAGACTTTCGTAAAAGAAAAATCTTAATAGAGTGACTATTGTGCATTACCGGACACTGAACCGACCACCCAAGACATGAAAACCTCATGTATCTCTCTTGTGGTAAGTTCGTTGCACAAAAATTTACTCAAAAATAGCTTCAGAATGTTTTAATTCCTTTTTCGATTGACTATTATGCAATCCCGAACACTGAATATGAGACTCGAGACACAAAAACTTGAAGTATCTCCCCCAAGTGATGTCCAAAGCATGAAAATTCATTTAAAATCAGATTCAGAATGACTTAATTCTTTTTTCTGGAATTAAACTTTAATTTATTACTAATGTAATAAATCAAGAAAAATGGAAAAACTTACTTTATAAATTTTTCGGACCCGAAAATTGACCCAAAACACCCTAGGGCACTCTTACAGGAAATTTGAAATATTTGTGTGCTTATAAAAAAAACACTATAGCTACCCATGCGCAGACAAGCGTGCAACGCATATGCCACCACGTGTCGTCCATCTGACATGTCACGTGTAACACATGGCCACCGTCCCATGCTCGTGGGAGAGCACGACATGTGTGCATTGCCTGCTGGAGTAATGTGTCGGCACGCGGTTGGCTCGTGCACCGTACGTGCCAATCGTACACCGCTATTCGTAGCTATTGTAGTAGCGTCGGGTGTGTACTGTGAACGCGCCTAACTTTTTCTCTCCCATTGACATTGGAGACAATTTTCGGTGTCCTGGGATGTCGTTTTTCGCTCCATTTGACCCATTTTTTATAGCTAGCTTTATGTATACCACTTTTACGTCATTATATATATATAAAATATAAAAAAATACGAATCAAAACTTGAGGAAAACCATATTCGATGAAAAATTAAAAAACCTTCATTTCTGGCAATTTGATCACGTAACTGTTTTGATACCACATGTAATAGTAATACAAACCTTATTACATATCCATGATCATACATGAAAGAATTAAAAATGAAGGTAATGCGAAATACCTTATTTCATTTTCATCTTTGATTCCGATATCATTTTCGAGCACCAAGCGATCATGAATCTCCCAGGATCTTTATGGAAAGTGTTTCCCAACACGACATTTAGGTCTTTATACAGTTTTCTCAATACACAAGTCCTCTCAACATATCAAAGAATCCTTATGTTTACGATTGATATGAGCATCTTCAGAGACTTTAACCTTTATATATATCTTTCATATCGAGCTTCCCTGTCATAAGACTGATATGAGTTTGGTTCACATTAATTGGGATCTATTTTTTACCCAAACTTTGGGCCATTAATGTAGATCATTTATTGGGTCACTTTATTATCTTTATCTTTATCAAATTACATAACTTAATCGATAATTTATTGAAAAATAAAAAAATACAATTAATAGTTGCCCAACTTTACGGAAAAGATAAAAATTGTCCAAACACTATAAAGTCATTAATGGAAATTATGCTTATCATTCTGAAAGAAGTATTAAGAGGCTGCAATTCGTAAACCGGGATTGGGGTGTAATTTGGGAAGTGGGTGTAAATAGACGGGATTATATGCAATTAAGCTTATATGCTGAGTGTTATGCGAAAATGTGAAAATGACAAATAAGCCCTTCAATAGTCGGCAAATGTATAATTTCAGACACTTGGGGGCCCTTGAAGTTGGCTTGGAGATCTGTTTTCGGCACTGTAAAGCACATGCGCTTGTTTTTGTAGCCTTGTGGCTGCTTCCCCGAAACTGCACTCTTTTTCCTTTCAGCACAAAATTGACATCCTGACCTCTTTCAAACCGTTCGATCATTTTGAACCAGTCATTGGGTTTAGGATTCTATTTTGCTATTTTGTTTTCCTGTTGGTTATAGGGGTAGGTTTATTTCCTAGCTGATAGTAACTCTGTCATCTTAGTCTTAACAAGGTAATTCGACTCCTATCTATGTGCTGGTAGGCTTATGAAAGGACCTCTTGTTAGTTCCTAAAAATCAGATAGTTGAATATAATTAAGTTACACAAACAGTTCTTATTTAGGTCCCGATCTACTTAAAATAGAACCATAAAATTTTGAATCTTGACTTTGCTCTTAATTTTTAATATTAATATTTAAAAATCTCACTATATATAATTTAATAATGATAAAAGGTCACTAAATATATGATCGAAATTATTTAAAAATATATAATTTATTTTTACTGTTTGACAAAACCCACCTCACAACATTTCTTAATTACTTAAAAGCTGGTCTGGAATTTTGGCCAAAGGGCCCCATTAAAAGGTGGAAACAGGTTGGATTAGTAAGGCTTCCAAAAAATTATTCTTTCCAAACTCTCTAATTAATAAATCTTAACGGTGAGGTGGTCCACACAGAGCAAATGTTAGTTTCCATCTCTGCTTAATACTCCCCTAATGCAATTTAATATTCCATGCTTAGAGAATTATATGAACTACCATGCTGCTGTAACGTTCCCAATCATTGAGAGAAAATAAATTTAATCTCACCGCGGAATCCCATCTATAGACTATAGTTATTTTAATGGCTAAGGTCGTATTGACATTACAGAAACTAGTTTTCTTGTCGTATTCAGACAGATATAAAGTAGTTTATGTACTAGCTGTGTCAAACGATTTTAGATTTTAATAAAGAAGTAGACACTTTTGGTTGAATGTTTATTTAGTATATGAAAATTTTAAAAAAGATAATTCTTACAACCCAACCCCAAGTCTTTACATTTTATGGGCTAGATAACTTTGAATAATATTTCCTAGTTATCTTAATGAATGTCTGCCAATGAGACTGTAAGATGAAGTTGGTAATTAAGCTTGACGGTGTGGCGTGTTTCGACTTAAACCTACTCGGATTCAAGACGTGGCTCTATTGAAGCTGATCATTAAATTGATGATCAAGCCGTGAAAGTCAATGTAGTTATTGATTAAGTTTACTAGTATGATATGATTCTTTGATAATTTCTTTTTCTTTAAAATATAAATTTTATATTTTAAATAAAATCGTTAACAGTCAACAACATTAAAGCTAACTGCAGGAACTCTGCACTGTTGGACAATGGGGATCGTATAGATGTCACTTTCTTGGCAATTGTTTGGTCTATCTAGTGTATCAGAAATCGAGAAGTTATTGAAGATTGTATTATTCTACCCCTTGAGTAATTCCGCTCTGTGGCCAACCATACGAGATTGGAACCAAAGTTTTCAAAAACCTGATGCTATAAGTACTACAGGCAGCAGGTTAGTTAGCTAAAAGCGGCCTAGGAAAAATTTTGTCAGTCTTAATATGGACAGGAGTGTTTTAGGAAATCCAGGTGATGCTGGTATCGGTGGAGTCCTCCGTGATGAATATGGACAATGGCTTCGTGGATTTTCTGAATACATTGACAGAGACACTAATATGAGTGCTGAATTGCTTGCAATAAGAAAAGGGCTTCGTATTACTTAGGATAAGGGCTTCAAACGGATTGCTTTATTCTCATACTCAATGGAAGCTCTACGATTACTTGAAAGTACCGATTATTACTTCCATCCTCATGCAAACCTCTTTGCTGATATTAAAGTTATGCTCAGCTGGAATTGAGATGTGTCTTGTAATCATATTCTCAGGGAAGGTAATAGTGTAGCTGATATTTTAGCCAAAATGGATAGTCGGGATAAGCTGCCCTTTCAATTTTGGACGTCTCCTCCAAGCTCAGTCCTCATAGCTCTTGTTGGTGATGCTCTTGGCACTTTGTTGAGAGAGCACCACAGCGGGGCTTGACTTTTTGTTTCTTGTTTTTTTTTCTTTGTCTTGTTATTTTGATTTTTCTTTTCACCAAAAAAAAACATTAAAATTAGACTGTATCTAAAGATGTTTACCATCATGATTGTATCTAAAGATGGAATTGCGTATGTGACAGAGATGAAATCCAAGTTGGCAATGAATCTTCATGGAAGTGATAAGAGTGCAACTACGTAGTCACCTTCAATGTGATAAATATAGAGGTGGGTAAGGTAAGCATTACACTTGGAGGTTTTAGTATTAGCTGTGTGCACAAGGAATCTATCATCTTCAATTTACACGAAGCTGAAAATGGCAAAAATTAACAACTGTTATTTGTGAAATGGAGAAGCATAGGTGGGTGAGGTAATTAGAAACACCTAGTGGAGTTTATCAGAAATGAGAAAGACGTCATCTTATGTATAGAGAATATGATCAATACTATTTAATTCTTTCCACGTAAGTAGTGATTATGACTTGGAAGGAATTCCCCTAAAAGAGTTACAAATAGTGATTAGGAGCATCTCCTTTCTCTTTCACACTCGTAAGGCTCAGGAATTTTGGAGTGGCTTTAGCAATTTTCCTTTTCCTCCTAAGCCAACTCCTTGTTAGTGGATCCAAAGTATATGGTCAGATTTTTATCTTTGCTTTTAAGTTTCTCTTCATTTTGTGGTCCTTTTAGACTAGGGATGGCAACGGGGCGGGTATGGGGTGGGTATGTCATCCTCCGTATCCGCCCCATAAATTCGCCCCCACTTTCATACCTGTCTCCATCCCTGTCGAGGATTTTTTGACACCCCTCATACTTATACCTGTTGGAGGTTTGACCCCCATCGGGTACCCGTTTATCCGCCTCATTTTTTTTTAAGACAAGCTTATTTAATATGAATGGACTATTTGTTTTTCTTTTGAATTTTCATGCTACATTCATACATACATACTGAATTTAAATAAGCTTATCTTTATTTAATTGCTGGGTTTGTATGTA
>JANZLF010000004.1:6015753-6030022 GCA_026546835.1 Erythroxylum foetidum | reverse complement strand
ATTGGATGGCGGCATGGAATGCCATTAAAGCTTGTAAGATTCTATTCTTTTAATGTTAATACATTAAGTATGGATCAAGTTGAGTGGGAATTTGGTTTCCTCGAGAAAGTTATATATTAGATATGAATTTTGTGATTGTGAATTGTTGTTATTGTATGAGATTTTAAGATTCATGTTTTCTTCGAATTACGCCAACGTTTATGGTTCGATGGTTGGACTTCGTGATCGGGGCTCATCATGTTGGTAGCAGAGCAAGAAAAGATTCCAAGGAGCCACGTTTCAGTATGATGATATTTTGTTCTGAAATTAGGTTTTGAAAATGGGGCCCAGCATGTGCGGTATCAAAGCAGGTTTGTAAGTGTTATGGTTTTGATTCGAGTTGGATTCCGAAAATGGGGTCCAACAAAAAGAGTGATGCAAAAGGGCCTTCGTAAAGATACCTGCCAGTTGATCGCTTGACGACATTGGAAGGAGGTGGACGACCCTTCTTTGCAATATTTCACGAACAACATAGCAATTAATTTCGATGTGCTTTGTTGGTTCATAAAAATAATGTTTTTTGCTATGTGAATAGCTGACAAGTTGTCGTTGTAAAGGTATGTTGGCTGAGAATGGTGAACCCTGAGGTCTTGGAGAAGATATAACAGTCATTGGAGTTCACACACGATGGTGGCGAGACTCTATACTTTGCTTCAGATGAGCTCTTGGAGACGGTGACCTGCTTCCAGGAGACCAAGGAGAAGCCGAGGAACACACAATACCTAGTGACAAATTTTCGTGAGTTTGGGCAGGTACCCCAGTTAGAATGCGAAAAAACACGGAGTTGGAGAGGAGAATTGGTCTGAAACAAAAGCCTCTGACCTAGAGATCCTTTCAGATATCGTAGAATGTGATACGCCGCCTGCAGGTGAAATTTGGTGAGTCTGTTCATGAACTGTGAGAGCTATTAGATGGTAAAGGAGATATCTAGGCGATTGGTGGTTAAATAGATAACCTTTCCAATTAGGCAGCATAAAGGTGTTAGATCAGGAAGGTGTTCGCCGGTTGAAGACAATTTGACGTCCGAGGCCATAAGTGTGGGAGCTGGTTTTGAGTGCTCAAAGCTTGTTTCTTAAAGTAAGTCCAATGTAAACTTGTGTTGACATAAGTTTATACCAGAGGATGACCATCTAATTCAAGCCCTAGAAAATATTTTGCAGATCCGAGATCCTTGATCTTGAAGGTGTTATCCAGGAATTGTTTGGTGGTCTAGATCAACTGCATTTCATTGTTGGCAAAAAGCATATTATCAACATATATTAGCAAAATGATGAAAGTGTTATTAAGGGACTTTTGGAACATCGAGTGAGCATATTAGGATTGGTTAAACCAAGCTGAAAGGAGGGCAGAAGCCAACTTGGAATGCCATTGGCGAATAGCCTGCTTCAGTCCATAGATGCTCTTCTTGAGATGACAGACAAGTTCTAGATGAGGAAGAACAAGGCATGGTGCAGGCTTCATATAAACTTCTTCAAGTAATTCACCATGTAAAAATGCATTGTTTATGTCTAGTTGATGTAAAAACTAGTTTTTGTTTGCTGCTAGTGCTAATAGAAGTCGTATTGTTGTTGTTTTGACTATAGGGGAAAAAGTTTCATTGTAATCTAGGCCTTTTTGTTGTGTAAATCCTTTAGCTGGCTACCACGCCACTCTTACATCATTGGAGGCTCCCATTAGCATTAATTTATACTTATGGACCCACTTACAGTCAATGGCAACCTTTCTTTTAGGTAAGAACTTGAGATCCCATGTTTCATTGTCTTACAAAGCCTTTAATTCAGCTTGCATGGTATCTTTCCATTCTTGGTGTTGAATTGCCTGATGGTAGGTGGTGGGTTCCTTTTGGGAGGTAAGTCTAGCTGAGAGCACTTGATGTGAAAGAGAGGGTTGAATAAAGAGAATGAGGAGAAGTAAAGAGAATTGTAGGACAAATATAATCAGTGAGGTGAGATGGAGGTTTAGTTTGTCTTCTAGAGCGACGACTGGGAAGATTTTGTGATAGTGAAGGTGATAAGGAGGATGAGGGGTAAGGTTGGGTATGTCAAGGTTGCAAAGTGGCAGGGACTAATGGTAGGATATAATCAGTAGGTGAATTGGTATGGATAGGTAGTATACGAGAAGGAAGATTTGAGGGAATAAGTAAGGTGAAGAAACGAAATATATGTTCATAAAATTGTACATCTCTAGTTAAGAAGTATTGGTTGAAGTTGAGGTCAAATACTTTGTAGCCCTTAATACCTATAGAAAAACCAACAAAAACACATTTCCTTGCCATTGTAATTTGCCTTTGTTTGCTTCTTTTGTGGAAGTGAAACAAAGGCAACCAAGTACGTTTAGGGAGGTAAAATCTAGATTAGTACCAAATAGGACAAAATATGGTGAGTTGTGAGATAGGAGTGGTGAGGGAATACGATTAATTAAGCACACTGTATGTAGGACACAATCTGCCCAAAATTTTGTGGGCAGATTAGCTTGCATCTTTAGAGCCCTAGCAACATTGAGAACGTATTGATGCTTTCTTTCAGCACTTCCATTCTGTTGTAGTATTTTAATGTATGTGGTTTCATGCAAAATCTCCCTTTTTTTTGTAAAAGTTTGTCATGAGAAATTCCATGCCATTATAACTGCGAATAGACTTAACTTGTTTGTCAAATTGTCTTTCAACATAAAAACATAATCCCTTTATTAAGTCTTCAGTTTCTAATTTTTGTTTCATCAAGTATATCTATATCATTCTAATATGGTCATCCACAACAGTGAGGAAAAATTTATAGCCAAAAAAAGAAGGTGTGTGATAGGGACCCCAAATGTCGATGTGAATTAGATCAAAACAAGCTTTTACAACAGAAAGATTAGGATGAAAAGACAATTTTCTTTGTTTAACAAAATTACAAATATCACATTGTTCTGTGTACTGAAAAATAACTATTGAATCTATTATAGACAATGTTTGTAGCCAGTAGTTAGAAATGTGTCTTAGTCTCTTGTGCCATAAATTGTCTTGGGGTGAGGAAACATGACAAAGGATTGGGTTGTGATCTTAAGTTGATGAAGTGAGGTAATAGAGGCCTTTGATTTATTTAGCAAAACCAATTGTCTTTATAATTTTGATGTCCTAAATTTGACATGAATAAGGTGAAAAAATTAGTTGAATAGGAAAAGAATTAGTAAGCTTGCTAATTGAAATCAAGTTTAAGGAGAATATAGGCACAAAAAGTACTTCGGTAAGAGTAAGGGAAGAAATATTGATTGTGTCAATGTGTGTCACAGGAGTAGAATGGCCATTTGGTAGTTTGACAGATAAGGAATCCACTATTTCGTAGGTTGTGAAAAGTTCTAAGGAATAAATGATGTGATCAGTAACTCCTGAATCAAGAATCCAGGTGGATGACCATAAATCAAAAAGCATATTAGGTTTGGATGTACCTTTTTGATAAGCAGAGACTGTGTTGATTTAAGGTGTACTGACAAATTTTTCCTTTGGGTCATTTTCTTTATGCAAAATCTATAGTAATTGTGTGTATTGTTCTGCAGTGAGGTTGTAGTTTGCAGGATCTTGTCCAGACTCCTTGGCAAGGGAAAGACTTTCAATGTCTGAAGAGGGCCCATCCAGGTGAGTTTTTACTTGGTTAACTGTTTTGAATCTGTCTTGATTATTGTCTCTGCTTGTAAAATGTGGTCTAGAATTGGGTGAAAAATTAGGGGGCAACTATGTTTTTTTTATAGCATTTGGCTTCTATAAAACCTGTGTTTCCACAAAAGGTACAAATGGATTTTTTGTTTTGTTGCAAATTTCTTCTGGTATCGGTTTTGCTAAAGAAAGCTTGTGGCTTAATAATTGTAGAGGGTAAGGATTGATGCAATGTGATGTTCATTTGTCTTTCATGCTGCACTACTATAACAAAGGCTCTTTTTATATCTGGTAAAGTATCCATGAGCATAATATGAGATTTGACAGTATAAAAAGATTTATTTAACCTGTTTAGGAATCTGATAATGCAGTCTCCATCTTGATAGCTTTTGAATGTAGTAAGAAAATCATAGTAACATTGTGGTTCACACTTGCATTTAGGCATAGGTCTTAGATTAAAGAATTCATCCCATAACATTTTCAGATGGGTATAATAATCAATTACTGAAAAGATTACCTTGCCTGAAACTGTATATATCTTCTTGGAGGTCAGATATTCTAAATGGATCTGTTTGTGAAAATCTTCCCTCTAGGTCTCTCCAAACTTCCACTACAGAATCAAACCAGAGAACACTTTATGTTATAGAATCTAAAACAAATCTTAATAGCCATGAGAGCACCATTGTATTGCATCTTTCCCAATACATGAACATGGGGTCTTCTTTCTGTGGTATGAGGATAGATTCATCAATGAACTTTAGTTTGTTTTTTGACAGCAGTGTCATTCAAATAGCTCTTACCAAGAGTGATAATTGGAACCTGTTAAAAGAGAGGAAACTAGAACCAAATAAGGGTTTTCAGTGGGATGCAGGTAACAAGGACTAGCTGGGTGGTCTTCTGGTCTAAGAAAATTTTATGTATGTGACTGATATTGTGTTTGATCTGCAGCTATGCTAGCATAAGAGGGACTTGGAGCTCCTGACATGTTGAAAAAGAAGGAAAGGGAGGGAAAAGGATGAAAAACAAAGAAACAAGAATCAAAGAACAGATAATTGATAAAAGATGAAGCCCAAAAAAAGAGAGTATTAAGCTACTAAAGGCTCTGATACCATGACAAAAACTCAATAAATTGTAAAAAAAAGCTTATATCTTTTTTTTTTGAATGGTGAAACATCAATTTATAGGCATTTGTAGACAATTTGTTGTAACAGAATGGGGAATCTGTAAAAAATCTGTCTGTTCTACTATCAAACAAAGAAAAGAAAAAATGAGAATAAAACTAGGACGGGTTAAGGAGAAAAGACTTGACCATCTGGAGACTTATACTAAACCAAGGCAACCTAAGGAGCTGGAAAGCCCAATAGACTCATCTCGAGCCTAAGAAAACAAAAATGAAAGAAAGAAAAAAAAAAGGCTCGATCATCTTGTCTCTCAATTGGGTCTCCTCATCGGGTTGGAGATCTGGCAAAATTAAGATTCATTTTTACACATTTTAACTTCAATCCAAAGTTTTGAAAAGGACTTCAAATATTCCTATGAGGTGACACTTTTGTTTCACATGCACCATCGGTTAGTGAACTTGGTTAAGTCAATATTTAAAGAATTTATAAATTTATAATTGTTATATTTTAAATTTGTACTAAATTATCCGATGTAATTAAAAATAAGTAACAAGTTTAATTTAATTAATATTTATAATTTTAAAACTATTTTCTTTTAATTGGTTAACTTTTTTAAAAATTTAAGTGAATTAAAGTGTCTTTTTTTAACTTAAAACAAATTGGTATGTTGAAATGTTTCTTAAAACAAAACAATAAGTATAATTAAAAGAAAAAAGGTGATGGCTTGCTTAACAATTGCTGGTGGAACCACGAGGAGGAAGCCAAAAGTGTCAATATCAGTGGTAGATTTGAATACATGGATAATTAACAAGACGAAGGCGATCCTTCACTCTCAAAAACTTGCATTGCATGCACAACTACGCAGTTTCTGCGCCAACTAAACTTTCCTCACCTTTAAAAGGCCAAATGAACCAAAAGCAAAGAAAAAAAACAAATGCCAACATTTTTATCCAACAAAACAGAAAACCCAAAAAAACAAAAAAAGGTTTCAATTCAAGTGTCGCTTTAGATGACTCTTTTACACGTGACTTAATTATATTTTATGTTTACGTTTTGAACTTTTGATGCATGTCATTGTTCACTTTCGAACGCCATTCTTAGATTCGTGTAAAATAAAAAGCTTGACTCCATCCCCAGAGTTCAGGTTGTTTGTATAATCTTATATATTTTATTATATTTAATAAATCTCAATTATTTATTAATGTCAGTTTTGTGTGAATCTCACATAAATAAACGTAAGTATCATATAAAAAATGGTTAAAATTTATAAGACAAAATAAGACAACATAAAATTAGACAAAAATTTTTATCCCCGTCTACGACCTAAATTTTGCGAAAAGGCATAAGGCAAGAGATACACATAAAAAAGTATAAAATAAGTGTTGACACTGCTACTCACTCTGTACCCAATCTTTAGCACATATGATTAATAATCATAATAGTTATAGTAAATCAGAGGTCAAAAACTGAAAAGAAAAAAGGATATTGGTGTCCCCAGTCCCCACCTCCCATCAAGTTTTTGTGGATGCTGCCAATTTATTGACTACAACAGCACCAAACAGTCAACAATCATTTGCAAGACAAACTAATTAGTTTAATTATTTTTTTTTCTGGTAAATCTTTACCTTTTTGTTTATATTTTGCTTGTTTTACTTTTACCCTCGCAGACCATTTGAAAACCCCAAGAAAGAGGCCCTCTCTCCTTGATGAACTCAACTTTGATTCTTCATCATCACACCAAATCCCACATTTATTATGTAAAATCATTTAATAAACCCTGTAGCATTTGCTAAACTAGATGCCCACATTTGCCTCTCATCAACCTGCGTCCTTTCCACTGTTTTCCCTCTCAATTTTCACACGTTCTCTCTAAGCTCCTAAAACCTCTTTCTGGGTATTCTTCTGCTTTAATTCTTTTATTTCATTAAGTGACATAAAGGGTTTCTGGAACACTTGTCTATGTCATAGTTATTGAATCATTTCTGGTGTTATCAATCTGGTGTTCATGGTTTAATGGGAAGCTCTGTCAGATTCCACAAAATTTCCAAGCATGGGTTTTGCGTCTTTGTTTGTATCTGATGTGTTCCATTTACTGCTCCTTTGAGACTCTACCTTACTAGATCTGTTTGGGACTGTGCCCGATCCACTGCCTTATTCATGCTTAATACTCTCCACCGAGGTCAGATCATGGCATTTTGTACTCTATAGCCATTGCCTTTGGCTCTTCGTATCTTGTTTTTATTGGTTTTGTTCCAATTGATGTTCAAATTAAGTTCTTTTACATTAATTTGTTATCCGAGGTTTTGGGGTTTTAGTTATAAGCGGGTTAGTTCCCTTTTTTACATCAGGGTTTTGGGTTTTAATGCTTGGAAGTACTATAGTTTGATGATGTATTATCAGCTGAAAAGTTATGAGGTGGTTGAGTGGTTCACTGTGTTCCCGAGACTTTGTCTGAATTTTTCCATCTTGTGTCTGCGTATGGTGCAAAGTGAAATAAGCTCTCCGCATCGATTATCTTTCCACCCTTTTTTTTGAGGTCCATATTGCTAAATGGGTAACAACACTTCTCGTGTTGTTGGTTGTTTTATGCCCTCCAATGGCAAACATGGTGTTGATTTGGAGTTCTTAGAGCCATTGGATGAGGGTTTGGGCCATTCATTTTGTTATGTTAGGCCATCCATTTTTGATTCTCCTGCTATTACTCCTTCAAACTCCGAGAGGTTCACGGTTGATTCCAGCACGTTGGATTCAGAAACATTTAGTGGTTCATTTAGAAATGATACAGTAGATGATCCTTCAGGTTTGCATAGACCGACCAAAACTGTCCCTGAAACTACATTTAAAACCATATCGGGTGCTTCAGTTAGTGCTAATGTGAAAACTGCTAGGACTTGTAACCAGAGTGCCTTATTTTCCAGTGATGTGCAAGAGCCTGCTGCATCATTTGAGAGTACTGCTTCATTTGCTGCAGTCCCTTTGCAACCCTTACCTCGGGGCTCTGGACCTTTGAATGGCTTCATGTCTGGGCCCCTTGAGAGAGTATATGCTTCAGGTCCTTTAGATAAGGGAAGTGGCTTTATGTCTGGACCAATAGAGAAGGGGGTAATGTCAGGTCCCCTTGATGCTGCTGACAAATCCAATTTCTCAGCTCCACTTTCACACTGTCGCAGAAAGCCTCGGTTCCATTTTCTACCGAGGAGTTTTAGTGGACCAATGAGGAGCACTCTATCCCGGGCATTCTCAAGACATTCGGTTGGGTTGGGGTGGATTCATAAGATTTTCTTGCATCCAAGTAACCAAATGGCATGGCAAGTCAGGGAGCCAAAGTTCCGACAAGAAGTCATAAGGAACTGTCCTGAAGTAGGATCATCAGATGGAGAGTATATGAACAGTCGTAACTTGCAGTGGTTTCATGGGAAGGCTGGAGAAGATAGGGTTCATGTTGTAGTTTCTGAAGAGCATGGATGGTTGTTTATTGGAATATATGATGGCTTTAGCGGACCTGATGCAACTGACTTTCTAATGAGCCATCTGTACAGAGCCATAGACAAGGAACTTGAAGGACTTCTGTGGGATTATGAAGATAATGCTTCAACCAGTTCCATAAATGTTGAACATCATAAGAGTGAAGTTCATGCAGATGATTCAGTGTGCAGTAAGGAAGATCAGCCAAGTTTAAGGGGAGTTGATTCTTCTAATTTTAGAGAATCAAATGATCCAGCCTTTCTCAGGGATCCATCTCAGAATTACGAAATAGTGAAGGAAACTGATGATAATAGGAACAGCCAACAGCTATCATTTAACTCTGAAGGGCCCACCATTTCCGGCAGTGCTCCTTTTCCTGTTCAAACTGCCAAATTGACTGGCCAAGGCAGGAAAAGTATGCGGCTCTATGAGTTGCTGCAAATGGAGTCATTTGATGGACTAGGTTCCCTGTCAATCTCAGGGGTTGAAAAACAAATTACAAGCTTTGGCTGTAGGCCAGATTCTGATGTTCAGGGACAAAACTTCCAAGAAGGGCAGCTAATTTTCCCCTCATTGAACAGTAGTAAAGGAGCTGGGTCCAATTTTCGGGGTGACGATCCAACTACGTCTGGAGAAGATGCCATTGGGGTTGAATCGAATGATCAAGGAGTTGTAGCTGAATTTTCTGTTTCACAAAGGCAAAGTTCAGGAAAGTCAAATATCAGTTCAAAGCTCAGAGAAATATGTAGGAAGCCGAAGTCTTTACGAAAGAAGCTCTTTCCTTGGAGTTACGACTGGCATCGAGAGGAAACTTCTACTGATGAGAGAGTAGTAGAATCCTCAGGACCTATTAGACGACACAAGTCGGTATGTGTTGACCATGATGCTGTTTTAAGAGCTATGTCCCGTGCCCTTGAGCACACTGAAGAAGCTTATATGGAAATGGTGGAAAAGGACCTTAAATATCCGGAACTTGCGTTAATGGGATCCTGTGTTCTAGTAATGTTGATAAAGGATCAAGATGTGTATGTGATGAACCTTGGGGATAGTCGTGCAATCTTAGCACAGGAAAGACCTAATGATCGACATTCTAGTCCAAGTTTTGCCAAGGATGATATTAGGCCTAGGAACAGATCAAGAGAGTCTTTAGTACGCATGGAGCTGGACAGAATCTCGGAGGAATCTCCAATGCATAACCTAAGTAGTCAGGTTAACATGCTGAACAAGAACAGGGAGATCTCAATTTGTAGATTGAAGATGAGGGCAGTTCAGCTTTCCACAGATCATAGCACAAGTATTGAAGAGGTAGCCTTCTTGAATGTTTCAATCTTGCCATTTTCATTTCTAGTTCATCTCCAGGCTTCTGTAGGCCATGTATCATGGTTGTTTCCATTGCCATCCATCAAGCAGTCCTCCACTTCTTAAGCGTGCACAAAGTTATAAGCACCACTTTGCTGGCTTCTATCTAAATCAGAATGATTCAGTATTTGCTGAAGATTGTCATTACGTTTGCTTGTAATTAATCACTAGATACCTTTGTTTGGTGCAGGAAATATTGAGAATAAAGGCAGAACATCCTGATGACTGCCAAGCCATTTTAAATGATCGAGTGAAGGGCCAATTGAAAGTAACCAGGGCATTTGGGGCTGGCTTTCTGAAGAAGGTCATTAATATATGTACATCTAGCTGTTTTTATTAAAACATTGAACCGTAATTTCTGCCATGAGCTTGTCTTTAATATTTATTGATAACTAAGGATTTCTGTGTTATTGAACTACGATTATCTAATTGTGTTGCTAATATTGGTAACGCATACAGAATGTTGAGGAAAAATTAGAATGTCCTATTTGGCATCGGCATATCGAAGCAGTTCTAATTGCTTAGCATGATTTTCTTTTAAGGGCATGCTCTTGCATATCTTTGATTGATAATTGAACTGCTTATGAAAAGGCCACTATTACATTTTGCATTTTGTCTGTAGAATTGCATCGTAACCAGATTTGCTCCTAAATGCAGCATGCTTGTTGCATTCCCCAATTAACAATATATCCCTTTATTCATAATTATAATAATCTAATGGTGCGATTAGATCAGGATTGTAAAGGAAATTGATTAGAGTCAAGGAAAGGAATATGCTCTATGGTTGCTCTTTGACAAATGAACTTTGTGCCAATTGATCATGGTTAATTCAGTCACGTAATATGCACCTCAAAGAGCAGAGTAGTATTTCCTTCAGCCTGTGGCTCCACTGTTGCATTCATTTTGTCATTTTCAATGGATTTCATACCCTTACTTTTTGATGCAACACTTATGGTTTTGACGAGTGATTTGGTTAACGTTGTAAGTTGTTGAAACAGCAGTGATATAGTTCTCTTGTCTATTATGAAACCTCATTATTGGTTGTCTGTTGATGGGTCATCGAGTTTGGCAACAAAAATTTACATGTACACTTTGCCATAATGTTTGAAGCTAATACAAATGGATTGGTGATGACTTTTGAAAGACGATAGTCATGCACCTAGGACTGTAATCTGTGGTTTTCAATGACCAGGATTTGTGTTTAAGAACTTATCTTGTCATATTTACTATCCTTACATTTTTTTTTAAATTGGATAAATAAAAAATTTTAGTAATTAGTAAGATAACCTTTATACTTATGTTAGCAATTTGTGTTTTTACCTGACTCGACTTTTTGGGTGCAGCCAAGTTGTAATGATGCTCTGCTGCAGTCCTTTCGGATAAATTTTGTCGGAAACCAGCCTTATATTAGTTGCATTCCTTCTGTTCTTCATCACCGGCTTTCCTCAAGTGATCGATTCTTGGTTCTATCTTCTGATGGGCTTTATCAGTATTTCAGCAATGAAGAAGTGGTTGCTCATGTTACATGGTTCATGGACAATGTTCCTGAAGGTGACCCTGCACAGTATCTTATTGCAGAACTTCTATTGCGTGCTGCTAAAAAGAACGGTAAGCATCAAAAGTTTCCTTTTCATTTACTTCCTTCAGATATTGTTGGCAAAAGTTAAAGCGTGGAAAAAGACAATGGAAACCTTCATAGGGATGAAAGTGACAGCAAATATTTTGTTTTTAAAGATCGTGCAGCCATGCAGATATTTACTGTTTCTTCCCCAATTAAGATAATGTATTTCTACATATTCCATTTACTCTTCCGCAAAGGTGACAACTATAAAGGTTGACATCCTTGCTTAAAACATGACCTAAAAGAGATGGTTCGCAGAAACTAGCCAAAAAAAAAAACTCTACATTTAATATTGTGGTCAACATATTCAAGTTGCATTTTGATGTTACAATTGTCCTTAATCGATACTTCTGCATTCACACATCTGACAGTCCTCTGATGACTTTCGATTGGCTGTTGCAGGAATGGGTTTTCATGACCTTCTTGATATTCCTCATGGAGATCGACGTAAATATCATGATGATGTCTCTGTTATGGTGGTTTCTCTTGAGGGAAGGATTTGGAGATCATCTGGATAATTTTCTTTTTTGTTTCATATGTGCAAGTTGCTTCATTGATGTTAAGTGGTTCTAAGAAAAAGGCATTTTGGAGATCAGATTGGTCATTCTTTTGGACAAAAACATTTCTCTGGGTCATTTTTGTTTCCTAGCAAAAAAGGCAGGATGATCAACCCATGCTGATGATAGAAGGCAGTCACTTATTGTCTCAACACGAGCTTCCAGCATTCATTCGCTGCACGCCTTTTTCATTATGTTTATATGGAAGGTTTTGTCGGTAAACTTTGGAATTAAAAAAGCATCACCTGCATCTTACTCCCCACATCCTTTCTTAGCCTTCCCCTGCCATAGTATGTTCATGTAGGCCAAATTATCTTTTGCTGTCCGTTCCAAGCAAGTTTCCTAGATGTTGCTACTATCCTACTTATGTCTAAGTTGTAGCTTTCGATCAGCACCGTCCATACCCATTCTCCCACCTGAAACTCTTTGTCATTTCAACGACGATCTGCCAACTGCTTTATCCTAAATTGAGCACGTTAAAGGTGACAATGTAACATTAAAACCATGAGCTCCCGATCCTTTAGAACCTGATCCACCAGCAACGACTCAGGAGAATCTCCTTTCAAATACGGGATGTTTAGTGGAAGTGAATAACTATGTGAAGCTTCAAATGGTGACATGGATATAGCATACCGGAAGGTTGTATCACACAGCCACTTCGCTAATGCCAGCCATTTGCTCCACTAATTTGGATCATTCGATATCATACAAGGGAGATAAAGCTTTAAGGAATGATTCATACCTCGATTTGCCTGTCAGTTTTAAGGATGATACACCGTGGAAAAATGCAACAAGGATCTGACTTCTGATATTCGGACGAACCGAGCATCTTCATAGTAGAAGGCTACGAACCGAGCATCTTCATAGTAGAAGGCTTTGGTCTGGATGGTACTGTGAGTAGACCATTATGATGGTCTGCACTCCCTGTAATCGGAAGAGCTCCTTCCAAAAGAAATAGGTGAATATTGCATCTCTATTATTCACAATAATTCTGGGCATCCCATGCAATTTGTATACGTTATCCATTAAAACCTTGGCTTCCTTCATTGCTGTATAGGGATGGCGAAATGGAATAAAGTGGGCGTTCTTATCCAATCTATCCACTATCGATAAAATGACTGAATATCCTGAAGAATCTGTAAACGCACTCTAGGGATTGTATTTTTGGTAAAGTAACCACAGTAAAATGGTTATCTTCAATCTCACGAAGAAGAAAGAAATGGTATATATGTCATCAGTGTCTGCTTGTACAAAACAACAATAACTGTGATACAAAACGCAAAACAACTAAAACCTATACAATGTATCAGTATCCTATACTATACAAAAGAAGACAGCATACAATAAATACAAGTATTACAGAAATATTCTACAGCCTCCCTTCCAGGTGGTACTTGGTGTCAATCGCATAAGCTCAACTTGGACATCAAAAAAGAAAAAATCGGAACTGACAAAGCCTTAGTAAACATATATGCCAATTGAAGCTTTGAAGGAATATGTTGAAGAAGAACGAAGTCTTTTTTATAATTATTGTGAACCAGATGACAATCGATTTCTAAATACTTAGTTCTTTCATGAAAAATAAGATTAACAGTAATATAAATAGCAACCAAATTGTCACATCATAAAGAAATGAGAAATGAAATAGACACCTGAAAATCAGCCAGCAAATAGAAATCTATTGCAATTCACAAACCGTAGTAGAGAGACTACGATATTCAGCCTCCACAGAAAATCGAGAAATAGTGGATTGTTTCTTAATCTTCCAAGAAATCATAGCATAACCTAAAAATACATAAAATCCTGTTAAGGATCATCGACTAAAAGGACTTGGAGCCCAGTCCGCATCACAAAATGCTTGTAAGGAATGAGAATTATTATAAGGAAAGAATAAATCTGTAGATGGAGACTGCTGTAAAAAATTGAGCACATGAATGGCAGCCATCCAATGCTGCTCATTAGGAGCCTGAACAAACTGACTCAACTGTTGAGTCGCATGTGTGATATCAGGTCGTATAAAACCAAGATAAAGGAGACGCTCAACCAGCTTCCGATATCTATTTGGATTCACCAATAAAGGAGAGATAGCATCATTAAAACGACATTTAGGAGATAAATGAGTAGCTGCCCCTTTTGAACAAGTCAACCCTACATCCTTAAGAATATCCAACACATATTTTCTCTGATTCACATACAAGCCAGTATCAAACCTAGCAGTTTCAAGTCAAGAAAATATTTTGCAAATCACATGTCTTTAATAGTAAATTGTTCATGTAAAAAACGTTTGACTTGCTGAATACAAGCCTGTTACCCCCAGAATTTTTTTAGAATAAATCAAGCATGATTAGATTAATGAGGTGAATTAATATGGTAATTAATAAAGTTAGCATGGAATTAGAATATGACATTAAATGAGTTAGGTGATAAGAATTAATGTTAGTAAATGCATTGGTTGATTTAAATGAGTTAGATATGG
>JANZLF010000004.1:5991624-6003069 GCA_026546835.1 Erythroxylum foetidum | reverse complement strand
TGCGAGATGCCAAAGCAGTTAGTACTCCTCTTGCTAGTCATTTTAGACTATCTGCTGCTCAATCACCACAGTCACAGAAAGAGGAAGATTATATGACACAAGTTTCGTATTCTAGTGCTGTCAATAGTATGCAATGGTATGTACTCATCCGAATATTTCACAAGCTATTAGTGTTGTTAGCAGATATATGGCCAATCCTGGCAAAGAACATTGGCAGGCGGTGAAATAAATTCTCAGATACTTAAAGGGCACTTCAAATTTTAGTTTGGAGTTTGACAGAACCAGCAACACTTTGGTTGGTTTTGTAGATTCAGATTATACCGGTGATCTCGACAGACGCAGGTCTCTGACAGGTTATGTATTTTACCGTGGAGGTTGTGCCGTTAGCTGGAAAGCTACTCTACAACATGTAGTAGCTTTATCTACTACTGAAGCAGAATATATGATAGTTACCGAGGCTATCAAAGAAGCATTATAGTTAAGAGGTTTGTTTGCTGAGTTATCCCTTCATCAAAGGGTTACTACTATTTATTGTGACAGCCACAATGCTATTCATTTAACAAAAGATCAGATGTATCATGAGAGGATGAAACATATTGATGTGAAGTATCATTTCATTCGGGATACAATTGCAGAGAAGAAGGTCCTTATTCAAAAGATTAACACTAAGGACAATCCTGCTGACATGTTTACGATGGTTCTTACAGTTTACAAGTTCAAGCAGTGCTTGGACTTGATTGGCGTCTGTAGTTGGTGATATAGCCCTTTTGGGGCATTGTTGGAGAAAGTAGAGCAGATCACTAATTGTTCGGGACCAAGTCAAGGTGTAGATTTGTTGCATGCATGTGACTTGGGCCCCCAAATGTCAAAGAAGGCTGGCATTAATTGGTTGCATGTTTAATTGGCGACTGTCCACAAGTCAAAAAAAGTTGCTATTAAATTCAGTAATAACAACTTGGTTGGTGGCATGCAATGAACGTGGTTGGCGATTTCATTAATTCAACAATTAAGGCCACAGCCTTTGCAGATTTTGGACAGCGATTCTCCAGGACATCAGCTATAAATAAGGTGGCAAGTTCAGAGAAAAACGATTCAATCATTCTTTCCTGAAATCCTCTATCCTCTCTGTACACTTCTGAGCCTTTTGTTCTAGCCTTTGTATCGGTTGAATTTAATAACCCGAAGTAGTAGTAACGAAAATAAAGATAGATAAAAATAAATAAGACAGAACACAAAAATTTACGTGGTTCGGTCAATGTGACCTACGTCCACGACCGGAGGGTGGGCAATTTTATTAATATGTAAAGAATGGTACAAAGACTGGAACAAAAGGCTTAGAAGTATACAGAGAGAATAGAGGATTTAAGGAAAGAATGAATGAATCGTTTTCCTCTAAACCTGCCACCTTATTTATAACTGATGTCTTGGAGAATCGTCGTCCAAAATCTTCAAAGACTGCTGCCTTAATTGTTGAATTAATGAAATCGCCAACCACGTTCGTTACATGCCACCAATCAAGTTGTTATTGTTGAATTTAATGACAACCTTCTTTGACTTGTGGACAACCGCCAATTAAACATGCAACTAATTAATGCCAGCCTTCTTTGACATTTGAGGGCCCAAGTCATACGCATGCAACAATTCCCAACCAAAGAATAAAGGAATGCGCTGGTCTGATGTCTCAATCCAAGACCAAGTTTGTCCATCTAACCGTATTGCTTTGACCCACCTATAATACACCCTTGCATGCCTTAAAATTCTCCGAACTGTCATTAGTCCATAGAATCGTATCCTCTTCCTCCTCCTGGCATCTTGGCATTTGAGCCACTATATCTGCTGAGTTTCTACTATCATGGTAAGGTCATGCCCCATTGCTTACTTCAAATGAACATGCTAACTTTGGTCTCTGCCCTCACAACCCTCCTTAACAGCTGTAAATCTTCCATTTTGTAAAGGGGTCTCCTGTTGTGCCAATTGTCGAACCAAAAGGATTGGGAATGGTGACAATAAAGGCAAATCTTGGAGAACTTTGCAGCAGCTGATAAAGATTGCAGTTCCCAACTTCCCCTGCAATTGAAGCATGCAGTCAAGTAGCTTAAGAAGGAAATGCATAGTTTGCCGCAGAAATTCAACATGCAACTTGGAGGAAGGATACCTATTCATAACCTAGTTTGATAAAGCAATGATAGCGAACCATCCAGGCTTAGTATTAACCAAATATTTCATTATTTGAAAGTGGTATAGGATACGCCCCTTTGCTTCTAAGCCTTGTCATTTGCCTTGTATGGATCCCAATTATCATTTATTAATATAATTTTTAATTTCTAAAAGAAAGAGGGAAGAGTCAGACCATCCAGTATACCCCGCCCCTAGGAGACATGTAGCTATACCAAGGTAACTATTACAACAATTCACGGCAAGACAAAAATTCCATATGAATCTTTAATTCCTTTGGGGAAAAACACGAAAGGCAACGTTGTAGACGCAATCTCCAAGGAAAAGCTTTGCAAAGCACAGGAATATGAAGTAACAGATTCAGTTCAAGTAACTTAGATAAGTCGTTCTATGTGAATGATTATGTAGGTCTCTGTAAAACGCATCTGCTTCGTAAGTGCATCATATGCCCAAAGAGTACTCGTTTATGGTTGTCATTTCAAGTACTGTGAGGTGTGAGCTAAAGAAAATAAATACTCTGTGTGATTTTTGCCAGAGGTCACCAGCTGGATGGTTACTACAGGCTAAAGACATGGAAATTTTTAAAAATGATAGACTCTTTAGATTCATACTAGATTTTCAATTCTAGGTAGTTGAAGACTGCTCACAAGAACTGTAGAAGTAGAGAAGTCTACAAAAGAAGGTGCAAAATCACTAAGAAACTGTTCTTAAAATGCACAATCAATATACAACTATATCTGGGACCAAACTCTTAGTTTCCATATGATGATAATAATTGCATGAATGAATCAGAGAAATTGCCTGGACAGCAGTAGAAAATGACAGATGAAGATTGATTTTAACCATTCATTTGCTTTATTTCCATCAAACTCTTTGCTGGACTTAGAGCGAGTAGGTGATTAAAGCACTCTCTGTTGAGTTATGCCACAGAACTCAACGAAGGTCCTTTCAATTACTACCTACTTACGTTATCCAACACTAAGCATTTCACTGTCATCTGCAGCTGTGTATTTTGTTTGACAAGCATAGAATGAATTACCGACTCTTCAATGGCTTACTGACCTCTAATCATTTGATGCATCAAGCAACCAACCGCAGCTAATATTGAACTCCATCTCCTCAAAACCTATAACGCTTGTTTCAGCTTCATCTCCTTATCCGTGTTCCTTCTTCCTGCTCTAGTAAACATAACACGCAGTCAAATGCGTTTTCCAGTTTAAACAAGAACAGCGTTGGAAATTGAAAAACCAAATAAAGAACATTGGCATTTTCCTCTTGTTTTTACTCGAAACAAATTTTAAAAAACTCAACCTGACTTGAAGCGGAGACGGAGAGCATAAAGTATAGAGTAGGGAGTAGGGACTAGGGACTAGGGGCACCTCCAGATTTTCCTTGAAGTTATGATTTGAAATTCGTCTCTTGCAGTTGCGCGGGAAATAGATGAATTTTAAAAAAATAAACTTAGAAACGACGACGTATAGGAAACTGTTAAGAATGGTAGAATGAGAATAAATCAAAAAGCTGAGGGCCCAATAAGAAAAGTGTATAGCAAACTGTTAAACTTAAGAACGGTAGAGTGAGAACAAATTAAAAAGCTGAGGGCCTAATAACAAATGTGAGAGCTTCCCGACCGTTTCGACAATATTAAAAAAGAGAGGAACATAACATAAGGCTAGTGTAAGAAGTGACGTGTAACAAGAAAAGAAGAAAAGTGGTTTGGTTCAACTTTATCTCACCAACTTTTAACTTTACTTGGTTCACTCACGCCCATGGAATTTTTCTTTTCTTTTCTTTTTTACTATCAGTTTTCATTTCGTTGTCTCGTATTGTTCACACACTTCACTTCACTCTCACTTTTCTTTACTACTTTTTCACCGGTTCTCACGCTCACACGCTCAAGGACCAACAGCTCTGATTAGAAGCTTCGAAGCTTCTACTTCTTCTTCTTCTTCTTTATGTTTCTCTCTTTGCTTGAAATCAGAGAAAAGAAATGGCATCCAGGACTCTGTTTATGCCTTTTTTTCTTCTTTTTCTAGTGGTGTGCGGTTCAGTTGATGATGATAAGGACGCATTGCTTCGGCTTAAATCTGCCATCACGCAAGACCCACTTGGGCTAACCTCTGATTGGGATCCTCAGGACACAGACCCGTGTTCGTGGCGTGGCGTTACATGTGACCCTCTTTCACGGCGAGTCACTGCCCTGAACATCTCTTCCAATTCCAACACTACATGTTCTCTTGTTTCTCTGTCTTCAAATTCGGTTCAACCAAACGGGGCCGTGTTGGATGACTACTCTCTACTCTTCCCTTGCTTAGGGTTTAACCACAGTTCGCTACCGAAGCTGGCTGGCGAATTGTCGCCTGCAATTGGGAAACTTTCTGAGCTTAAAGTTTTATCTCTTGGGTTTAATGGATTCTATGGAACTTTGCCTTTGGAAATTGGTGAACTTTGGTTGTTGGAGGTTCTTGACTTGGGTTTTAATTCCTTTGTCGGGCCTATTCCGATCAGTCTACGGAGCTGTACTTCATTGCGTGTTATTAATCTGTCTGGGAATCAGCTGAATGGTTCAATTCCTTCTATTTTGGCGAGTGTTTCGAGCTTGAGAATTCTGGCGCTTTCTTATAATATGTTAAGCGGTTCTATTCCGGAGAATTTGGGTGCGGAATGTGGGCGTCTAGAACATCTTCTTCTAGATGGGAATTTTCTTACAGGTTCAATTCCTTCAAACTTGGGATTTTGCAAAAATCTCCGGTCTTTGGTTCTGTCTTCTAACATGTTGGAAGAAGACATTCCAACAACTCTTGGGAAACTAGAGAACCTTGAAATTCTTGACTTGTCGAGAAATTTTTTAAGTGGGAGGATACCGCCTGACTGGGGCAGATGTGAAAAGTTGAAGTTGCTTGTACTAAAGAGCAACTACGGCCCTCTGTGGTCAAGAAAAGTCTCAAACTTTAAAATTGAGGAGAACGGGGATAGGGATTTCAATTTTTTTGATGGTGGGTTGCCTAGTAATATCACCAAACTTCCAAGTCTTCGCTTGCTTTGGTTGCCAAGCTCAAACCTGGAGGGCAATTTTCCTCAAGACTGGGGCCCTTCTAGCTCCTTGGAGATGGTCAATTTGGCTGAAAATTATTTCACTGGAGAGATACCAGTGTCATTCAGTAGTTCTAAAAGCTTGTACTTTGTTGATTTAAGTTCCAACAACTTGACTGGGTCGCTTCCTCTGGAACTTTCTATTCCGTGTATGATTGTTTTCAATGTTAGCTTCAACTCTTTATCTGGGGATATTCCCAGATTTCCTCGAGCTAATTGTTCTAAGATGTCGGTTGATTTTTCCGTTACTGGCGGCGACGGTATGATTGGTTTATATTCTTCTTTCTTTTATGCAAATGCTGTTTTGGGCAGTCGATCTTTCTCTTTAACTTCCACTGGATTGGCTGTATTGCATGATTTGAGCAACAATATTTTTAGTGGGCCAGTCTCTCCCTTGTTGATTGCTCCCGCAAGTTTTCCTCGTAGGCCTACCTATGGCTTTTGGTTGAGTGGGAATAATCTCGAGGGCAACATTTCAACATACTCATTTGATCTTTGTCTCAGTCTAGATGGCCTGATTTTTGATGTTGATAGAAACAAAATTGTTGGTGAACTTCCTACTGCTTTGGGAAGATGTAAATGCTTGAAATCTCTGGACTTGTCAGGAAATGATTTTACTGGTTCAATGCCTCATGAGTTTACTTACTTAGATTCCCTGCTTAAACTTAACCTCAGTGAAAACAGATTGCAAGGTTCTATTCCCGTTTATTTGGGTCAGCTGAAGGATTTGAGGTATCTATCCCTCTCTAGCAATAACTTTTCTAGTGCAATACCCGAGGAGTTGACTCAACTGTCAGGATTGGAGGTTTTGGAACTTTCGTCAAATTCTCTCTCAGGAGTGATACCTCCTGGGCTTGCAAAACTTGAACATCTCACTGTCTTGCACTTGGAAAATAATCATCTATCTGGAGAGATACCATCTGGCTTTGCCAACATGACGACACTCTCTGAATTTGATGTGTCTTTCAACAATTTATCTGGATCTATCCCTCTCAATCCAAATCTCATAAAATGTGAGAATTTTGAAGGGAATCCTAATCTTAAACCATGTCATGCTGTTCCATCAGCATCTGAACGGGAAAAGGAGCATTCTGATAATGTTCCTCAACAGGAAGCAAATTCTCCTGATGCAAGTGCCAAGAGGAAAAGCAGTGGTTTCAATCCAACAGAAATAGCCTCAATTATATCAGCCTCTATCATTTTCTCCATTCTCGTAGCATTAATCCTATTCATTGTATGTATGAAAAAACTCATGCGTAATTCTTCTGGCCAAGTGGTGGGTAGGAAGGAGGTTGTAACCTGCAATGATATTGGTGTACAGTTGAAATACGAAAATGTTGTTAGGGCTACAGGTTGTTTTAATATCCAAAATTGCATTGGAAGTGGAGGTTTCGGAGCAACATACAAGGCTGAGATTGTTCCTGGGGTTGTAGTGGCAGTAAAGCGCCTCTCAATCGGGAGATTTCAAGGTGTTCAGCAGTTTGCTGCTGAGATTAGAACTCTAGGAAGGGTACAGCATCCAAGTCTTGTAAAGTTGATAGGTTACCATATTAGTGAGTCAGAAATGTTTCTAATCTACAACTATTTACCCGGGGGCAATCTGGAAAGATTCATTGAGGAACGATCAAGAACATCTGTTGAATGGAGCATGCTTCACAAGATTGCACTTGATATTGCTCGTGCCCTTGCTTATTTACATGATGAATGTGTCCCCAGGGTGTTGCACCGTGATATTAAACCAAGCAATATATTGCTGGATAACAATTTCAATGCGTATCTTTCTGATTTTGGGCTTGCCAGGCTTTTGGGTACTTCTGAGACACATGCCACAACTGATGTTGCTGGAACTTTTGGGTATGTCGCTCCTGAATATGCAATGACTTGCCGAGTTTCTGATAAGGCTGATGTGTATAGTTATGGTGTTGTTCTTCTAGAATTAATATCTGACAAGAAGGCTCTGGATCCATCATTCTCTTCCTTTGGAAATGGATTCAACATTGTGGCTTGGGCAGGCATGCTGCTACGTCAGGGTCGAGCTTGTGAGTTTTTCAGAGCCGGGCTGTGGGATTCGGGACCACATAATGACCTAATTGGGATACTTCATTTAGGCATTATGTGTACAGGTGAATCACTCTCATCTAGACCTTCAATGAGGCAAGTGGCCCAACGACTGAAACGAATTCAGCCCCTGACATCTTAATGGAAGGTCTGGACGACACATGGCCGGTAATTTACAGTTTTAACGCTAATGATTTCCTTTTTTTGATTTCTTCATTCTGATTTCTTTTTTGTAAAGAAAGTAGCTGACTCACCCTTTAAGATTCTAAGTCGAATATAGCCTCAAATGATATGAAATGTTATATGAATCCATGATATTTTTGTTGAACTTTGTTCTGTATTGTTAAATGTTGAACTGAAGGTATTGTGTTCAGTAAGTGGGATATTTGGTTATTGAGAATGCATTTTGGACCGACTTAATTATATAGCATCAAAGTTCATTTGGGGTAAATCAATCATCTTTGTTTCCTCCCTTCTTTTATCTAATCATCTTCGGGGTAAATCAATAATCTTTGTTTCCTCCCCCCTTTTATCTAATCATCTTAGTGAAGTAATTAGTTCCTGCAATTGTATATACTTGAAGGAACCTTCAAGTTTTTCTGTCTCCTCATGTCCACTTCTCTTGAGGATGGGAAAAAGTTTCTTCCATTCAATTTATTTGTTCGTATATGTGCAAAATTGATATTTCATTTCTGACAACTAATTAACCGACAATTTTGCAGCATGTCTTCCATAGGGATGCTATGAGATACACAGGTCCAGTCCAGTCCAAACTAGATACATAGTCGCTTTATATGAAATGGAGAAAGACTGCCAAGCTTGTTACAAGTTAGCTTAGTTCTAAGCCTAAGCTGAATAGCAATATCAGGCGTTCATTTCAAGGCTGCTTTTATAGAATTATGGTGGACTTCCACTAAGAGGGTAGTCAACGTAAAATGCTTTGAAGCTAGTTACTAGGGGAAAGATGCACTTCTATTGGAAAATAGATTGGAAACATTAACAATTCATGACTGCTAGTTTGATTTTCAAATGAAGCTAATTTGAACCACAAGCATTTTATGTGTTCCCCCCTAATGTAAGCAGTCGCTAACTAATCCTTTCCATATTGCAACTTGCAGTAGATAACTGAAGATATGAGAAAAGAAATTTATGCTGTTCTGCTGTGCAAGAAAATTGGATTGCTTGCTGCACATTTGTTGGCAAATATATGTTGTAGCTTCAATTTAGTAACTGCTAATGAATATTCAGTATCTTACAGAATATATGATCTACTTGAATTTGTCTCACTGCTTGAACAGCCCAGTGTCAGTAACTTTCCTGTGCAGTGCAGCTGGATACATAACTGTCTTTCTGGAACTTTTGTATCCAGAATTTTTGCCAGTACAGCTTATGGTGGCATTGATAGTCACTAATATATGGCACCCATTTTCAGTCTTTCAGGTACTGATAGTTTTTAGCTTATCAATTGGTGAATGAGGATGGTCAAGGCCAACCAAGGTACTGCTTACTCTCAGATTCTACTAGGCCAATTGGATGAATATTTTGTTAATACAAGGCAAAAATATATTTTGCTAAATTATCATTTTAATAGTATTAGAATGAAATATAAAATTCATGACCTCAAGATAGTCTAAGGACATTGAAGATGTTCTTTTCATCCAGAATTTAAGAACCTGAGCTCTATGAGGAGCTTTCTTAAAGCAACATCATTAACCTAGAATCCTAGCTATTTAATGGTTCCTTATGAAGCTGAGAACATAACTGCTTGTATAGAGAATCAATGTGGGATTGGTAAGCGGGAATGAGTGAAAATGGAGCATTAAGATGGCAACTTTCTACTATAAATTTTTGTCGACATCCTTCCTCATTTTGCTAGCACTAACTATCTTTTCTTCTGCAGAATTTATTTGCTGGTTCAATGAGATGCGACTGTCCAGGAATATAGTATTTCGGGAGCTCTGCGTTCTCTGAACCATCCACAACTTCATACATGCTTGGTACTGAGACTGACTAAAGGTTATTGTACATGTAAAACATTGAATGGATGTATAATATATATGACCCTAGTTCCTTGAATCTGCTGCAGTTTTGCCGTTCTGGAGTTCAATATTGTTTTGGATATTGAATTTAATTGACAACAAGATCTCCAATGTGACTGGCCACCATACCTTGACAAGGGTTTTAGGCTGCAGGAAGACAAGCTGAGTATCACCAAACTGCAATCAAGTTTAAGGACGGACGGACCAAAAGGAATAATCTTATGCTGTTAAGTGCTGACACTAGCTCGACTTGGCTTACGTTGTAAAAATGTATTAAGCCAATCGGGAATATTAGTGTTAAATGTTGAAACACTAAACGATTCATTAAAGTGTAAACATTACGGTTTCTATCCATTAGTACATATGGAAGTAATACCACCAACGTTTATAATTCAACTTTTTCTTGATTTTGTACAATCTTTTTAGCCTAGTAGACGTATCAATCTTTTTTTTTTCTTTCTTATTTTCGATCACATATATAGCACATAACCACACATTTTGAAACTAAAAAAGGTTTTCTTTAATCGGGTAGAATAAGAAAATAGAGATTATTTAAGTTATTCAATGCAAATCCAAGAGGTGCATATTTACGTTCAATAGTAATCTACTTTTGCAAGGTTTGTGAAGTATGTGAATTTCCCTTTTGATAAATTGGAAAACACTGTTATTTCTTTGATTTGGGATGTATTCAAGTTCTAATCTTGCAAGGATGGTAACTTTTTATATGCCTACTTGCCTAGAGCAACTACCAAATACATAATATATAGTTGATAACAATTAATTTTACTCAATATTGTTGGCATTACAAAAAGCACAAGCTGGAAACAAAAACCTGTAAGAACATTCATTCTAGACTATTTGAGATACCTTACCAATTACAAATTGAGGAACATGTGAATCATATGTCCGTCTGATAATCCAAAAAGAATTGCATGACTTGGTGATATATGCACTTATGTTTCTTGGAGGGATGTTAAATGATCGTCCCATCTGTTATTACAGCATTTTCCAACACTACAGTTATTCCTGCTCTGATATAGAATCCCTCTGATGGTTTGTCAGCTTCTTCCACTCTGCATGGCATGACGGATCTTAGAGATGTATTATTTTTGTTACTTCATTGAATGATTCAATAGAAACAATTTCTTCTGCTTGCATTCTCCTGTGATAAAAAGGAAGAGGGCCGACGGGGGTGGACAAAGAACCAGACAACTATTCAGTATACTCACATACTTGTTTGCTATGACAAAATTCTTTTCAATTCTTGCATTCTTGTCAATGATGGAATTCCTGAAAGTTTAAAAGAGATTATCCTATTCAAATCAAATGATTAAACAAAGAACAACTATGGTAGACGCTAAGATTGCATCTTATCAAACAAAGAACAACTATGGTAGGACAGAGTATGCTGGAGATTGGGATGGAAGCAAAAGTGAAGAGGGACTTTTTGAGCTATGTTGATGCAAAGCCACAAATTTCTTGCAATGAAATGATTTTTTGATGCCTATGGATCTCAATACAGGAACAGAAACATATGTGTGTAATATCAATATATTTAGTCAGTGGTTAAGAACTTACATCATTTTGTTTTCTCGTCCAACACCTATTGGAACCTTTCTTTAAGCTAAATAGCTCGCTATCTCTGCCTCCGTCTGGTAATAATAAGCACCTATCATCATGGTATCCTGTAGAATTGCTTTAAACAGTATTTCCACAGATGAAGAAGCATTCACTCAGAAGGTTTCAAAAAGTAAGAGCACTGGCATAATCAAGTTCTGAGGGTAAAGGCAGGAAGTTATAGCCTTAGTTTGTTATGATAATTGTCTAGCGCTGTTAGAGGGCTATAAAAGAATCCAGCTCATGACTTGTATATGATCTTCCAATATCTTCCCAATAACCATTAAATACATATGCGTGCAAGCTCCCCCTCCTGGATGAACCAGGCCAACCTTCCTAACAATGATTATAGAATCGTTGTTTTCTCTATCGTTAATAGACATCTATATGCACCCCCCTCTTATTCTCTCTCCATAATTACCTTCTAACAAACTTGCCTCTATGGTAGTTGACACCACCCCCC
>JANZLF010000004.1:5931338-5943853 GCA_026546835.1 Erythroxylum foetidum | reverse complement strand
ATATAATTTAAGTGAACTTCCTAATTTGCGCTTCATTAACCTTTAAAAACTGACATCTTGGCTCCTAATTTTGAGTAGGAAAACGAAATAATTTGTTAACACTTCCTTCTAGAGAAATGTTCCTCTATGTCTTACGTTTCTAACGACACCAAAAACGCTCAAATCAGTTCAAAAACAAAGGAGTTAGGGATACTTTCATACCTGAACTTAACCACGACTGAACCTTACGCTTAAATTCACTCCAGAAATTGAACACCTTAGGTGTTAAATTGAACTTCTATCCCTTCACATGATTTGTAGCCCCATGTCTCTATTTTATTTTGCCTTAAGAATCGATTCAATCGGATCTCCACAGATCCCGAATTGCGCAAAAGACTGAACTATGTTCAGAAAATTATCTAACTCATAACCTTTAACCAATCCTCTGAATTTGATTCAATCAATCTCTTTCCATTTAATCTCCTAAAAATTATAATTCCCCATGAAAAAGTAGCTAATTGACTTAGGAATCCAACGCTTCAAAAACCAAGTCAATCGAATATCGGACGGAAAAGATATAAGCAAAAGATTGAAATAGGGACATAATAAGAAATAAGAATAGAAACATGTATATATGTATAAACACATATATATATTTGAATTTTTCAAAAATTATATCTCTTGATCCTGACCTCCAAATTTGACAAATTTGGTATCAAAAGATAGCTCAAAGGAAGCTTTACAACTTCCATAAGGGACAGAAAAATCAAATTGTCCTCTAAGGGAGTGAAAAATCTACTTAAAGTTTCTGTCCTAATCATAACTGCCTAAACAACTTCCAAATGTTCGTCGATCATAACTCCTAGCCACGATATCAAAAAATTGCATACTTTATGGTGATAAAAAGCTGGGAATATAAGCTACATCTTTCATGTAGACCATTTACTCCAATTCAGACTAAATCTATAAGACGAGTGGCCTCAGAGCCGAGTAAACGCAAATATACACTTATGGTCATTTTTACAAAACAAACTTTGACTGATCATAACTTTTACTCCCGATATCAAAAAATATCAAACTTTATGGCAACGGAAAGCTCTTAACCTAAGATACAAGTTTTATAAAGATCATATTTTCCAATTTGGCCTAAATCAAAAAGTCAACTTTCTAAGACCAAAAAGTCAAACTTTTTTTTTAATTTTTAAATTCTCACTCTTTTCCTCTTATTTCTTGATTTTTTTTCTTCCATTTCAAATATCTCATTCACTTAACTTCCATAACTCATGCTAATCTATTCAAACCCAAAGTTATTAAAATCAAATATTTCTTTTCTTATCAACTTCCTTTAAACATAAATACATCCATAACACAATACATATAGTAAACCGCTCATTTAATTTCACTTAATATTTCTAAATTTCACTCAAAAATCGGGGTCCAACATTTTTGATGTCTTGAAATTAGCACATAGGGTACCAGCCTCAACCATTAAGGAGAATTGATCGGTTATGAACCTGTCCAAGAACCAGTGCAACAATAAGATCAAGTAGAGGGAGAACCTATTGAACATAAGCCACTTAAAAGGTCTGCTAGGGATCGTTGTACAGTAGATAGATTAATGGTGAAAGGTGACGAGGATAATCATATTGGTGATGACCCTATTAAATGGATACTAATTAAGATCAATTTTGTTTAAATATGAATAATATATTTATTTTGTGTTCAAATAAACAATATTACTTTTAATTATATTGTTATAATTATACTTTTAAACTCAAACCTATGCTTTATATCTACGGTTTAAGTAATAAGATCATCATATGGCAATTTATCATCTTAATGATCATTATCATCACAAGAATAAGAGTAAAATGACTTCATCATTATTAATCATACAACAAAAATGTTCTATTTTATTTTTGTATTTCTCACTCTTGGAACTAGTTGTGTCATCCTATGTAACTTTGAATGCTTTGTTCTTCTTCTTTTTTTTTTCAATTATTTATCCTTTTTTTTACTTTAAGAACTTCTTGAATTTCTTTGCGGTGAATTTTATGTCATCCTTATCATTTTCGTATGTGGAGGCCTCTTCATCATCATTTTTCTTCTTCATTCAATTCATTCATCTGCATCTTATATGCGAGGAGTGATTTGATGAGCTCTTTTAATGGCAAGGTGATCAAATCTTTTACTTGTTATGTGGCCATCATCTTTGCCATCTAAGCCTTTGGTAAAGATCTAAACAATTTTATCATCATTTAAGATTAGTATAAGTCATACCATAACCTTTAAAAGCATTACTCATTTAAATGAAATAAGAATACATATTAGTAGTAGTTTTATTTTCATACGAAATAACTTATATTTGTACACTAACATGTTAACTTTCTTCTCTTTTATATGATTGGTGCCTTCATATGTGACTTCAATTGTACATTATTTCTCATGAGTAATTTTACTTATAAACAACACATCAAATTCAAACACAAACATTCGATAAAAGTACTAATTCAAAATCTTTTCAAATGTTTCTTAAATAGTGTTTTGACTATCAAAAATGGTTTTATTTAATTTTATAAACTTATCGTAATATCAACATGATTATGATAAAGTATATGTCCTAATGTAAATGATAATGTGATGATTGATTCCCGAGTCATTGAAATGAGGAATTTAAAGATTATAAGAAATTTACATTGGTTGAATTATAAGTGATGTGTTTGAGTTTTCTTAACTTAACTTACCTTTAAATTTGTTTAAATTGTTTATATGTTATGGTAAGGTGTTGGAAAGAAATAACATTAACAAATATATGTTAGGAATAAGATCAAAGATATGGGTCTTGATGAAATTAAGATGCTAGTATTAAAAGTAGTGTCATAAAATAAAGGGCAGTGAGTACTATCCATTTTTTACAAATTTCCTTAAAGTTTGATGAGATGAGTTTAACTTGCACCATGATAAAGAAGGGAGTTCACATGGATTGTGTAGAGAATATAAAGATACTGATGATAAAGTACAATTTTCAAAATGTGATGATAATAGATGGTGCGAGGCAATTTTCACAAGGAAGAAATACATTATGTTTAATCCCAAAATGGAAAAAAAGGATTTTTGGTTTGAAGGATTTTAATAATGTGTGGCCTTCATGACATGTAAATCCCAATTTTGCATTAATTTCTATTCGAGATCACATTTTTATCACATGCATTAATATATACATGATTAGGCATTCTTTGTTTTTAATAAACTACATTAGCCAAATAACCTATCCTATTGACATGATTTTTCCCTTGGTAAACCACTTTGAGTTTTAGTCTTTGTTTTTGTATAAACCACATTTTATGCTTTTAAACTTAACCAAATATCCTACCCAAGTCATAAAGCTAGTGGAACATTTGTGATTTGGTGAGTTTGTGGATGTACAAAAGTATAAGTATGGGGTGTACATATGTTTGGGTTGGTTAATGTTGGGATATTTTGTTATATCTTACCATTGAATTTTCCATGTTGATGTAGTTTATTTAAACATTTATAAGGAAACAAAGAAAGAAAAGAGAAAAGCAAAAAATGAAAAAGAAAGAAAGAAGAAAAAAGAATGAAAGGAAAAGAAAAGAAAATGAAAAAAGAAAAGAAAATGAAAAAAAGAATAAAAATGTTTAAAATAAATGTATCAAGGAGGAATTGCATATCTGTTGCAAAGCTATTCATGGCTAATGCATCTTCCTAGAATTGTAATGAATGTGTTATTTGAGCATGTTGAATATGAGGTAGAGGTTGGCTTGGAAGGTTCACTCTTATGATTTCGTTGACATAAATTGTATGAGTGGTTCCTTTGGATTGATATATGCTTCAAATGGTATGTGTATGAGAGTCGAATGGAGCTGTGAAATGTAAATGTTGCATTCGTCATAACTGACGGTACTTAGTTTTTGATGAGTGTTGCTTTATTTCACTAGCTTTGATGATTTTCATGCTGCTTGCCCCAAATATATCTCATCTCACCTTTGCCTACATTACAACCTTGAAAAGTCCTTTGATTCACGATTTTGTATGTGAACATTAGTGGTGGAGAAATGAAATAATATGCAAAGTTATGGATTGTCAAGATCATAAATGATGTTGAGTGTACCCATGGATATATTTTAGTTAAACACATTTTTCGAGTCTATCATTAGATTGCTCAGTTTTTGAAGATGATGAACGTTGATTGATCATGAGCAAAAGCTTGGAATGCTGATTTCTTGCTATGATTTTTGAAAGTTATTCATCTTTGTTTATTATTATATATTCTTTGAACATTTGAGAAATGAGTTAATGTTTTTGGGTCTTTAAGCTTAATTTGGATGTTTTGTCTGAGGACAAACAAAAGTTAAGTGTGAGAGAAATTGATAGGTGTTTAATTGTTAATATATTAAATCATTTACATTTAGCGATTATTGACATGAAAATGCTTAAGATACTCACTTTAATTTATATATGATTTTAGGTACAATTTGGAAGCAAATCAATTAAAGTGAGTCGAAATTAATACATTTGGGTTATTTGATGAAGATCAATTTTTACTTATCTTTATGGAGCAAAAAGGAAAAAAATAATAAAAGACAAGAAAAATGGAAAGCAGCCAAAGGAAACAGTAGAAGCCTAAAACGACAGCAGATGGACCAAGCAAGGAGCAGCAGTGTGACTGAAACGCTTGTGTTTAACACGTGTACGCTACGTTTACACAGCGTCCCAGCATATGAGGCATAAGGATTTAAAGAGGAGGAACAACTTAATTCGTCCGATGAAGGGAACAGCGGTGATGTAGCAGAGAGAAGAGGAGTCGGTGGCTTGGCTTGCTGGCACAGATGTGGAGAGCTGGTGCGGATGTGGTGTGTGAATGAATAGCTGTGTGGAGCACCATTAAACTCACATCTTTAATTGTCCCATCGTGAACAGTGAAGAGAGGAAAGGGCAGATGGAGAAAATGATTCACTCTTGGAGTATGAAATTGAAGATGGAAAGCTAAAGCCTCGACGTCGGTTTGAAGGCAACATCGACGTCGATGACCTGGGATAAGTATTTTTTTATTATTTTGTTGTTTTTTATCTCATTAGGAATTGATTATATTATCCTAGATTAATTGATTTGAGTTTTTGTGTACGAATAATCGGATTTTCGTTATTGTTCAATTATTTATGTATGAACCCGTTGAGTATTGTGAAATGATGATTTTTAATGCGTTCATTGAATCGTTAATTGTAAACCCATTGCTAGAAATTTCTATATAATCTGTAATTGTTAGGTTGAAATTCATACATAGCGACTAATGATTCGTAATTATTAAAGATAACATAACCTAGGATAACTGACACATCGTATGTAGTTGTTACCTTGATTAATTGGTTTTCCTAATTCGTAATGCTACTGCCTAATTAAATCTAGAGATCGTATCCTAGGTTGTTCGGTGGTTAGGTTTAATTAACGATCGTATCTTGATTAAATACTACTTAAGGAAAAACTTGGGTTAATTATTAATCTACGATTAATAGTTGCTAGGAGAGGTTAAGGAACAATAAATCAATAAAATATGCTTAATTAGGGTGTAGGTCGAGATTGAACCAAAGAGTCAGGTCCCTATCGAATTTTCCACCTTTATCATTTTTGCATGTTTTCTTTAATTTGTTTTTATTAGTTAGTTTTATTTTATTTCCTTCTTTCAAAATCCAAAACTCCCCGTTAAACCTAAACACTGATTAATTTCATTTCATAAACTTTACACACACTATCTATGGGGATCGACTTAGACTCACTACTGCTATAGTAGTAGGTCTAGTTATTTTATTTTGACTAGTGTAACGATATGCGGTCACAAACTAATTAAAATTTTAGTATTGAATCTATTCACCCCTATCACTTACACACACACATTGATAATCATTCAGTCCAAACAAAAGTATAACTATTTCTCAATAGTCTTTTGTGAAAAATCAAGCTACTAACAAGTTTGATAGGTTTTTATTTGAAAACATTCTTTTGTTGATTTTTTTTAAGGAAATGAACCTAGTCTTTTAACACAGAGGCAAATATTTGTGATGAATGTCGTTCTGGTTATTCAATTAAGTCATGTTGTTATTAAGTTGTTTAGTTAGAATGCCATTATAGCCTTTTTTACGCAAAGACATACATTTGTGATACATTTCGATCTACTTACTCAGCTACATCACAGTACTATCTAGCTATTAGCTCTATTTATAACCCGAAGGCTAGTGGAATAGTTATTTTAGTTAAAATTATACAATTTTTTTTATACACAAAATTTTACCTACCTTATTGCTTTAGCTAATCATTCTCATGAAATTTACTAATAATGCCACATATTTGATTAGCTTAAATTATAAATGAGTATGGAAAATTCCTAGGGTGAATGGACTAACATCGTATCTTAATTAACTAACATATTTAGCCCTAAGTAACTTAGGTAACTATTTTCATAAGCTAATAAATCTTCGCAACCTAAAAGGCTATGTTTAAACCTAAATCTCTCCCGTTAATTCCTAGCCATTGATGCATTCACACAATTCACATCATGTAACCTAAACAAACTATCATACAATATGTAAAAATCACACTCAAGGTAAAAACAAACAACCCTCCTCACACTTAAACAACACATTGTCCTCAATGTGAGAAGGGTACACAAACACACCATACAAAAAACATAAGGAGAAAATACTAACAAAAAATAAAAGAAAAGGATTAGAACATGAAACTGTTTATGGTGATGGTGGTGGTTATGGCAATAGTGTTGAGACGAAATCTGCTTAACATCGAAAGTGTTTCCCTATCTTATAAGTGATTCAAGAGAGCAAAAGAATTAGTAATCCAAACCATTCCAAATCATTTAAAACTTATTTAAGAATTTAAAACAAACCTAACTACATAATAATTTAAAGTTAACTACTAAACATGCTAATTTATGGTAATTAGCTTAACCTTCATCCTTTAAAACTCATTCACGATCAATTATGAGCGACTTGCTTTCACCCATGATGCCCAATTTTAGTTTTGTAGCCTGTAAGTAAGCTACAAATTGCAAAATGATCAGAAGGACAATATTGATAAAGTTGAGAAAACCAATTAATTTCAGTAATGTCCTTTTCACTAACAATCTACCAATAAAATAGGGACTAACAAAACTCCTTGAATCTTCCATCGAATCCAACAGTTTGTCTTATAAAAAGGTTAGTTGCTCTCTTTCTTCCTTAATCACCATCATCTCCTCGACTTCTTCCGCTTCACGAATAGAGACTTTCATAGCTTTTTCAAACTCGATGTCTATTGCATTTGTTCTTCGTCCTTTTTTTTCTTTAGAAGATTCGAACACATCAATCATCCTAAATAAGCTACTCTCCTTTGGATTTTTTAATACATCATTCATTTTGAATGTCACTTGGTCATCATTAATCGAAAGGATACGGTTCTTTTTATGGACATCTACCAAAGATTTTTCAATGTTCACATATGGTATACCAAGATCTGGCATATAATATGAAGGATTTCCATCCTTTTCTTCATTCTCTCTTTTGATTTCTTAGTCTTCTAGTAAGGTCCAGCATGGTCTTCCACTGGTTCTTCTTCTTCTTCTCAATTTCTAAGTGTGACAACCTCATATTGCTCTCGTTGATATAATTCCATATTGCACGCATAGTCTTCCACACTTCTCTTACAAAATTTACGGGAAAGACGTCTTACTTGAATATCTAGGTTGTGAATAGACGAGGCACGATTTTTCGCTACTTGCTCAATTTACTCTTATAGTCTCTTCTAACCCTCTTCCATATTCGTGAGCCTATACAAGATCTTGTCCAATTTAGAATCCTATGAACCGGACTCATCTTGCTAAAGTCTTAATAGATCTTGACGTCCTAAATGAGTCCCTACATTGTTGGACTAATAAAAAATCTTCTAATAAGGATTGTTACTTCTCTAAGCATACTATGCCTCATTGTAATTCGCACAAGTTCCTTGGTCTCTATAATATCTATCTTCCATAATTGTTCTTTCCATTTCTTCTTGGCATCTAGCTTTTCAGATGTCTAATTACTACTTTATGCCCTAAATTTTTTTTAAACATAAAAGATAGTGAAAAATCCTTAGACTAAAGAACTAAACTAATCGCCTCCCTGGCAACGGCACCAAAAACTTGATCGTGGTTTCCCGATATGTGTAAGTTCTAATTAATAACCTTGATAATCCATAAGCATACGGGACATTCGTATAGTATCTAAGGTGTCGATCCCATAAGGAGGGATAATCTAATCATAAAATCTAAGACCAAAACAATTCCCAGTAATTCAAAATGTAACTAAGGTAAGAATTTAATTCAATCACATAACTCAATTCCAAGAATCAATTATGAAAATATTAACAAAGTAGCAGTTGCAACACAAACTCAAAAATAAACCTAAAGGAACTATCAATTGAGAGAAGGGGGATCTTTACCTGTCTTTAACGCTAACCTAATCAATTATGAATTATCAGATTATTGATCTTAGACGATCCTAGAGTTGATTACTCTCTCTCGAATTATAACCATTAACCTTAAATTATAAGCCCTAATTAGATTATGGAAAATTGTAATTTCTTAGTTAACCATCTATCCAGAACCTTAATTAGATCTGAAATTGTCCAATAAACTATCGGGAACCTATGTAAGTTCTATCTTCATACAATTACCGATTTGATTAATTTTTCCTTCTTATTAAATCACCTAACTCTTGTTAGCCCAATTTAATTATTTTTCACTCATTTCACCCTCTTAGTCTATTACTGAGTTATGCAATCACAGAAATCAATAACAATAATTCCAATAAGCATAAAATAATAAGATTTTATTAAATCAAAGATTAAAAAAACCTGAAGGTGAGTATAGAACATCTCAACATTCATAAAACAATCAGATTTTATTAAATCAAAGATTAAAAAACTTGAAGGTGAGTATAGAACATCTCAACATTCACAATCTTATCATTAAACTACTATTTCCAATTCTATATAATAATAAAATGGAAAATAACAAGAAATATGATTCTAAACATAGATGAGAGGTAGCAATGTCGGAAACATTTACATCAATGTCGGCTTCTTCTCCACTTCTCTTCTTTCTTCTCTTTCTCAATCTCTCAACAATTATCTCTAGGGTTTCTCTCCAAAAGTGACTATGCAAAAGCTCCTCATCTTCTTTGTCTTATTCTTTATATACCTTTTGTATTCTGAGTAGTCCTAAGGTTTTTCCCAGGTTCAAAAAGATCTAAAAACTCCCTCGAAACTTGATGTTTTTGAGTGTCTGTGCATCTGCCCGATGTAGGCTACGATTGTGGCCAAAGTTGAACCTTCTATCACAATCGTTGACTCCAAAGCTTCTATCACGATCGTGGGTTATTGTTTCAGTCCAAGTGTCTCTAAAACTTCTTCGTTCTTCGATGTTGACCCTGAAACACTAACAAACATATCAAAGTAACTCAAAGACATAACAATTAAGCTCAAAGACTTGTATTAACTCATAAAAGCACTTAAACATAATTAATTAACAAATTAACACAATTTTAACCTAAACGCATACTAAACGATTAAGTTAACAATTAAATACATATCAAACTAAGCCCTAAAATATGATGCAATTTACATTCTCAAAATACCTTCTAAGTTACGACTTGACATGTTTGCAGAAGCTTACAAGGGCTACATAAACAGCTATGTATGTATTTTTACATGGGCATAAAGCATCTTCAAAGCTTCACATATTCACAGCGACTCACACGGTCCCTATACACTGACTTGTATCTCCAAAGTTCAAATCTTCCATTTTGTTTCTTGATTTCTCTCAAATTCTTCTCATTTTGGTCTATGAAAATAATTATCACCTAAAAATATACTTGAAGCAAAATAAGTATAAAAATACTATAAAATGCTCAAATAACAAGAAAAACACATTAAATACAGATATGTAAATATAGTCAATTAATCGTATATTAGTAGACTTTCTTGCCAGGATATTAAATGGAAGAACATCACTCATCGAGTATCCAAGTCTCAACTACTTCAAGATTATTCTAAGCTTTTTCATATAGCTCTCAGGTGTTTTGTTTATAGCTTATGGTGGGAAAGAATCGAAAGAAATTTTAAGAACAATTACTAAGTATTAATTTGGTAATTCAAAGGATTAACAGCAGAATAAGGCAACTAGAATTGATAAGAGGGGATGGTCTATCATTTCCTTAGAAATGGCATTGAGCTGAAATCTTTAAATGAAAAGCTTTGATTGCAAAAGGTTATAATGAGCAATAAATTCTATTATGATCAAGTTACAGCCTTTTGCTCTGCCGTCTAAGCTGGTTTTAACTTGTAAGTATTAAATTTTATTTGGTCTTTTGGTCCTTTTCACAGTTCGTCTCTAATTGCGTAGATTGTCTTCTTCTTGTAATTTTGGCTATTACCTTACAACATAATTACTTAATGTCTAAAAAATGATCTTTTCCTTCTTTATAAGAATAACAACGAATCTTCATCATAACAATTGTTAATTGCGCATTACCCGTCTACTTCTTTTACACTTCCTAGTGTTTTTTCCCCTCAATTTTTACATGTATGAGCGATGAACCAGAATCTTTTACAATGTTGTGTGCAGGAAATATTAGAGGAGAAGATATATTTGCCTAAAACACTACAAGCAGTCTTTTATTAATGTGTAAGATTACACACTCGACATTGACTCAAGATGCTCAGCACTTGCAGTGTAAGAGTCCTCGGCCCCAAATTTTCAAATCTCTCCATAAGGTCTAGTTTGGATACCATCCATGGTGTCGGGCTCAAAGTCCATAAAAACCATGACTCGCCTCATTTTTATAGTACACTCTCTCTAAAATTGAGTGTCTAATATACCTCCTTGATGGATCAATATCATTCTCACAAAGTTAAAATCATCAATATCGATCATTCCCACACCTACCGACCCCCTTGGATATGAAGAATTTCACAACTCATTTGTTGCATATTTCAATTTCATCCATCAAATTAAAGTTAGTAAAAACACCCGCATGCCCTTTGAACCGTATGCAAAGTTGTGAACTGATATTAGATGTTACTTTGAATTATTATTAAATTATAAAATAATTTCTTAATTTGTATATAATTCATATTATGATCAAATTTTAACTGCACCCATTAAAATATTTTATTTTAGACATAATAACTAATTTATCATATTTTATGTTTTAAAAATTGAAACTTTTTTTTTAACTTAACTCTTTAGTTTTTATTTATAAATTTTATCTTGTATTTTTAGTCATTCAATGTAGTGATTAGTACGACAGATACAACTTAGTACAATATAAAGCAATTTTATGCTTTTTTTTCAAAATTCAAAATATTAACCAAAAGCCTCCCTGCGTTTGGTTAGTGTCCATAGGAGTGAAGACAGTGGACAAGGACGCTAAAATCCTGTCCATCATCGTGTTTGGTTACTGTCTGCGCTTGGTTTTTGTCCTGTCCTAAATTGACATGGACACAAAAGTATTGCCCGATCCTCATCTGTAGTATAGGAAAAACTGTCCAACGGACAAAATTTGGAAATGACGGAATTGTGTAACATCCCACCCCCGACGGGAAGGGTAAAATAGTAATTGGGTCAAGGATGAGAGTGACTGGGACTAATTAGGATTGTTCATGCATACTGGTATTTGTGAACAGTGAATTTATGCACATGAAAAATAACTGTACATGCATTCATGATATTTCCCGGTATTTGTGCCTACATGGGATTTTATATTGGAAATGTGGTTTATGGGCTTCAAAATTTATTCGGAATGGATCATTTTAGGTTTTACATTTTACGGAAATTATAGGAATTTTTCTGGACTTTTCTGGAGAAAATTTTCGGACCGGAAAAAATCGCCAAGTGGCGAACCGGTTGATTTTTGGTATTGAAAAATCCCGTTCATTTGGCACTGAAAAAAATTTAATTCATGATTTTAGAAATTATTGGATTAGAGCTATTGAAAATTGGATGACCTAGAGATTAAATCCTAGTAAGGTCTTTTATTAACCATTTATTAATTGATTGTTGTTTTATTAGGTGACAAGTGTCATGACATGTGTCATGACACTTATTAAGCTTTTATTAAAGCCTTTCTTGAGTCTTCATTCTCTTCATTCTCGATACTTCCATTGTTGAAGGCAAAAAGCAAACATTTTATCATGTTTTCCATCACCATCGAAACCTATCTCTTCCTCTCCTCTTCTTGATTTTGCTTGCCTCTCTTTTCCATCTCCTTCTCCATGGTTAGCCCTTCTTTGGTCTTATCATACAAAACAAAAAGTTTAACCTAAGCTCTAATTGATGGTGATTGTCGTGGATGTGAAAAAAAGAGAGAGAGATTGAAGTAGTTACAAAGATTGAGAAGATTTGAAGCTTATAGGTAAGAATTGTATTTGTATTCCTTCTTTTGGTAGTTAGAGGCATTCATGGAGAGCATTTATGCATGTACTTGATC
>JANZLF010000004.1:5908157-5923714 GCA_026546835.1 Erythroxylum foetidum | reverse complement strand
GTTTTCAAAAATAGATAGGAAATGAATTTTTGTATAAGTTTAGGAGGAATAAAAAGTGGGCAATAGTGACATTCCAACCTATGGAATGGTTATTATATGAAGTTTAGTTTGAATAAAGATGGACAATTCATTATGTACTAAATCTTCATCTTGCATACAAAACAAAAGCTTAGTGGTGGTGTATCCTCCATTACCACGCTCTGTCCTATCCAACCCCAATCATATCATCACTATACCAAACTAAGATCCAAATACGAAGTTTCTTACCATACCCCTCCTTTATTGATTGTTGTACACTAATTAGATAAGATCATAAGTTATTAAAGAACCTAAAATAATAGTTTCTCTAAATACGAGAAATAACCAAATGTCTAAGTGTACTTGGAAGATGAATATAGTAATCTTCTATTTCTTTATATCCATAAAATAACCTGTTATAGTGTGAAATTAGGATTACAGATTTTGTTAGGTTGAACAATTTAATTAGTTTAAATATTTAAGATTAAGGGTACAAATTAAATCAAATTATTTTACTATTGATTAGAATTGAGAATATGTTGATGTATTGACTATAACTGACAGTGTATGGGGTTACAAATTGGTTAACTTGTATTGAAAATTGCATAATTATAGATTTTGCGATGTAAATGTGGACTACATTGAGAATAGACATATGATTGACAGACCCAATATGAGTTGTGATTACTAGGCGATATAGAAGTGTTTCGTTTTTTTTTTCAGGATTGACCCTTCTTCCAGAAGGGGGATGTCCATTTTATAGGAAAAACTCTACCGGATTTTCAATAGGATCCTCGTAAAATGTGACATCACCGTTTTTATTTCAGGATTAAGAACTTCTTAGTATTAAATGATGATTGAATATAGTTAATGACCTTGATCGATTTAAATATTTCATGGTAGTTGATGTGTTATATAGGGGAAGCACTTTCTAACTTGTGAACAAATTTGTTCTTGGATGTAGGAACTCATTTGTTTCCAGCATATTCATTTGTAGCTAGTTTGAAGAGAAGCTTTAGCAGGTATTTAAATCTGTCTTCGGTTTCATCAATTGCCTACGTTTACGTGTCGGTTCAGGTAAGTGAATATGTTGATGTCTACATTTGTTTGTACTAGGTTTATTTTGGGTTTTTCTTTATGGGATGAACTTCAGTTTATCATTAAAGTAATATAGGATGAGTGTAACTTATATTATAGTTGCAGTTACCTTAAATTGTCAATTTGTTATTTATTTGATTCTTATTCCGTCATTATTAATTAGCTTCTCTTAACTTGTCAAGTGTAAAATTTTACACGCATTTTATGAAAACTAGTGATATGTTTAAACAATTTATTAAAATAAGTATTCATATTTTGATGAATAATTATAATATAACGCAGTTGTAAATATTAAATATAGGATTTTTAATGATTGAAAAAATTGTCTCACATATATGATTAGAAACATGTATGTGAGATATTTAGTATAGTTTCGTTTTTGTATATTTGAACCCTTAAACTTTAACCCAATTCCGTAATGATTGAGACTGTGAGGCTAATCGATGAAAAATACAAGGAGCTTAGGAGTCATAACCAGAACTTGTCCCGAGTCACATATATTATCTTAGATGTTCTGTATACTTTGGCAAACATAAAGGATACTAACTATGGACTCACTGTTTTACATTAACAGCCTTGCAGAAATGAGTTATGTTGATAGATCTTAGATGTATAGATGATCAACAGTTGATGGTTACATTAATCCTGAATTTGTTGTCAGAGTTGAAGCCTTTATTCATTATGCATGTTCTCAACTTGCATATATGGATGGGCCGAAGATCAGATGTCCATGTAAAAGTGCAAACACAAATGTTTCCTTCCTATTAAAGAAGTTAAAGGACATTAAGGGTTTGTCCCAAATTATTTTGAGTGGACAAGACACAGGGAAGTTGGCATTTGTAGTAGCTCAAGGGGAAATCAAGCAGAATCGTCTGTGCATTTCAATGAGTTTGAAAGGGGGATTGGATTTAGAATAAATTATGTGGAAGAGACTGGAAATCTGTACAGACAAATGGTTTATGATGCAAGCAGTAATACCTTTCACGAAAATATGGAAAATCTTGAAGAAGAACCTAACCCACATGCAAAACAATTCTTTGACTTACTACAATCAGCAGACCAAGAGTTATGGCCAAATTATGAGACAATGACCCAGTTGTCTTCGATTGCGCAAATATTGAACATTAATTCTGAAGGGCATATTTCGGACCATTGTTTTGATAAAATTCTTGAGTGGTATAATGAATCAATGCCTTGTGATCATACAAGGGTTGATAGTTTTTATAGTATGAAGAAACTTATTAGGGGTCTTAGTTTGCCTGTTGAGAAGATTGATTGTTGCAAATTGGGATGTATGTTATATTAGGAAGATGATGTGGACTTAGAAGAGTGCAAATTTTGTGGGCAATCTAGGTTGAGGCCTAAAAAGCGTTCAATGAAGCAGAAATTAGTACCATGGAAGCGGATGTATTATTTTCGCTAACTCTGAGACTTCAAAGACTTTATGCTTCTGATATTACTGCATCTCATACAAGATGGCATGCTAAACATGAACAGAAACATGGAATAATGAGTCATCCATCAAATGCACTGGCATGGAAGCATTTCAATGATACCCATCTTGATTTTGCAGTTGAATATCGAAATGCTAGGTTGGGATTGTCGACGAATGGATTCTAACCTTTTAGTCAATCCATACAGCAATATTCATCATGTCCAATCATAGTGACTAATTACAATTTGCCTCCATGGATGTGTATGAAAGAGACATATATGTTCTTGACAGTGATTGTACCAGGGCCTACAAATTCGAAGCATAAAATTGATGTGTTCTTACAACCGTTGATATCTGAATTGTAGCATCTGTAGGAATATGGTGTTCAAATATATGATGTCTCTCTGAAACAAAATTTTGTGTTAAGGCAGCTTTAATGTGGACTATTAGTCATTTTCTAGTATTTTCAATGTTATCTGGATGGAACACAGCTAAAAAATTGGCTTGTCCTTATTGTGCAAACGATTCTGATGCCTTTTATCTTCCAAACGGAGAGAAAATGTGTTGGTTTGACAATCATAGGAAATTTCTTCCTCCAGAGATGCAATAACCATAAGTTCATTAAGAATATGATGGTAAAAACAACTTCACCCCCTTACAAAGATGGTGAAGAGATATTGCTAGAGATTGATGAATTAGGCTTGTTGAAAGTTACATAATTTGAAGCTGATGAAGTTAATACAAGCATCAGTAAAAACTTTGGTTGGAGAAAATGAAGCATCTTATGGTATTTGCCATATTGAAAAACGAATTTGATACGTCATATTTTAGATGTCATGCATATTGAAATTTTTTTGACAATATGTTCAATACCATAATGAACATTGACGGGAGGACAAAAGATAATGCAAAATCACTTTTGCAAATTTTTTTGTAGAAGGAATGAGCTACATAAAGATCTTCTCATCGGTAAATATCTCAAAGCATGTTACACTTTGAACAAAAAATAAAGGTAAATATTGTGTGAATGGTTGAAGGGTTTAAAGTTTCCCGATGGTTATGTTTCAAACTTGGCAAGGTGTGTAGACACGAGGAAGTACAAATTATTTAGGTTGAAAAGTCATGATTGTCATGTATTTATACAAAGGTTAATTCCAATCGCATTTTGGGAGTTGCTACCGAATAAGGTTTGGGAAGTGATTACAGAAATATTTTTTTAAAAAAGTTTAACATCATCTGAAATCAAGTACACTGAAATGGAAATCCTAGAAAGGGAGATTCCAATAATTTTGTGCAAGTTAGAAGGAATTTTGCCTCCGGAATTTTGCCTCCAAACTTTTTCGATTGTATGGATCATTTACCTGCGCATTTAGCATATAATGCTAGACTAGCTGGTCCAGTTCAATATCGATAGATGTATCCGTTTGAGAGGTAATTTAAATTCAAAATAATGAAAATGAAGTTATAACATGTTTTAACTATTACATTGTAATAATCGTATTTTCTAATATAGGTATTTGCATCACTTCAAGAAAAATGTCAAAAACAAGGCTAGAGTTAAAGGTTCCATTTGTAATGCTTATTTAGTGGAGGAGGCCAGTACATTTTATAGACATTATTTTGTGTCACACGTTCACATAAGAGAAAGAAAAGTTTCTCGTAACGATGATGGGGGAGGAACTAGTGATGTTGATGATAACATATCCATTTGGACATTTCCTGGGCGAGCATATGGACGTGCAATAAGAAGAATGTTAACAGAGCAAGAAATTGAGGCTGTCTATGGTTACATTTTATTAAGCTGTCAAGAGGTTCAACCTTTCGTGCAATAAGTTGAAGCACATTATATCGATAGTCAATTTTTGTCTTGTTCATAACTAAATTACATAATAATGTAACTCAGGATATACGAGGCATTGTTACGCGAGATTATGGAAGACATCACATAGGATGAAGTAAATAATGAGGTTGGATGACACTTTGCACGATAGTTCGAGAGATATGTTAGTTTCCACTTACAAATATTCTCATAATTAAATTATACAATTCAAGTGTTGAAATAAGCAGATGTATTCATTGATATTGAAATAATTTTTTTGGTAGGCCTTAGAAAATCCAATAGGTAACAAGTTCATTTGTGATCTTGTTAAGGGACCTCTGAGAACTGTTAAATCATATCCAGTTTATTTCAATAATGACTACAAATATCATACAGAAGCTCATGGTCATAGCATGGCAATAATAAATAGTGGAGTTTCCATACGAGGAGATTTCATAGATTACTATGGTAAAATCATTGAGATACTTGAAGTTGAGTACCTTGCGTTGTCAATTAAGCGAACTGTGATATTTAAGTGTGATTGGTTTGACCCCACTCTAAATGTTAGAACAAAAGTGCATTGCCGATACAATCTTGTTGAAATCAACTCACGCAAAAGATTGAAACATTTTGAACCTTTTGTTTTGACTATGCAAGCGAAACAGGAGTTTTATGTCCCTTTTCCCAATATACGACGAGATAAGTTAGATTGGTTGGCATTTTCAAAGTTAAACCTAGAGGTTTTTTTCAATCACATGGAAAAGGAGAAAGAGAATTGAAAGTGAAATGTTTCAGGAAGATGCTTATTTTATAAATGCATCTGTGACATATGATGATAATAAACCATTGGACGATCCATCAGATGAATATGTTGAGATTTCATTTGGAGAGGGGGAAGATGGTCAAAGATCTGAAGAGGAGCTGGATTTTGATTCTTATTCTTCAGAAAATGAAGATGAATGTAATTTACAATTAAGTTATGATAGCGAGTAATTTATGTATGTAGTGGAACATTTTTTTCCTTTGACATGTAAGATGTACTCAAACTTTTCAATATATTCCGTCAAATATTTAATTCAAATTCTTAATCAAGGAATGTCGACTTGGTGTCTGGTTCTGAATAGTAGTAATTCATTCCGTTGGGAAGAATGTGGTAAAATTGTCCCTGCCGAAAGAATAAAGGATGTAGCAACAATCTCCACTTCTTAAAGTAATAACCGTTTGCCTTCCATGACCGATCTTCTACTTCAAGGTGTATAGTATCATCTAAACAACATCACTTTCCTTATTATGTACATCTCAATTCAAACATATGAAGTTGTTATATTAACATTTCATGGAATATATTGCATGTTGTTTTAAGCTTTTATGAATCTCGAAGATGACATGTATGCTGAAGGAGGCGGAAGCAATGACATAACGGTCAATGAAGGATTAAGCAAATCGGTTGTTTTGGAAAAGTTGGCAATTCCATAGAGCTCATCTGGAAATTCACGTACGTATAGGTATTTAGGATAGGTTCCATTATCCCGTTTTTAATATGACAATATATAAGTTCCTTCCTATTGTGTTGTAGGTAAACTGTTTCTGAACATTTTACTAACAAGTTTAGCAATAGCGAAAACGCTGTTGCAAGAAGGTATTCAAAACCAAACACATGCGAGAAGAACTTTTACTGTTTCCATTGGAGTGTTCGTACATGCGAGAAACCTTCTCGGGAATCCAGTTGTCGGGGATTCGTTTACCTTTACCGACTCTCATGTGACTTGGAATCCAATCAAAAAATAATATCATTGTCATGTATCTTTGCAATTCATATGATTGTGTTACGAACTAATTATATTATTGTGCTATAACTATAACAATTATTCTTATAACTAAATTAGTAGTTATGATATGAAACAAATCACTTGATTTCCTTTTACATATATTGTGTAAAATATTAGATTTAGAATCAAATTTTTATATTTCAAGGAGAATTCAATAAACAAAGAATTTCAGGTACAAATATGGGACCAAAGAGACAACGTGAGTTCATGTGGCCCAGGCTTAGAGGCATGTTTGGAGGGACTTACTGTGAAGGTGGCCCATCACAGCCTCCAGCTGCAACTGAGTCACCATCACCACCTCCAGCGCCTACAATTACAAGAACAACATCACCTGCAACTGCTGATACGCAACAACCCAATACTCATATATCATCCAGTACAATTATGGAGAATGAAAGAGACGAGATCTACCCTAGATTTGAGGGTCCTGATGGAAGAAAGCATATAAAAATAGCCGATAAACTATAAGTGAAATCGCATGAAACACTATATATGTTTATCATTAACTTATAGTTTTAAATTTTTGCTAATTTATGAACTTATTTGTTCTTATATTAGGTTCATTCCGTATGGACCATGTTCAAAACATATGGCATCTACATTTAAAGAGAGGATTGATCCTGAGGGTTATGCATGGAAGAAGATCTCTCAAGCCACAAAGGTATTTTATTTTTAAGAGTTTGAGGTACAATATGCAATTAATTTTCTTTTTTCATTTTTTTTGTATACATTAATAACATACATATAAATAGATTATAAGTTATCAAATTTGTTCCTTTTATTTTCAGAAACATTTTTACTGGAGTTCTGCTATCGATGGGATAATACATAGTGTATGGGAGTTGCGAGCTCGTACACGTTATCACGACTTTATTAATCAGATACGCAATGTTGGTGTATGGCCCTCTTTTATTTCTGAGCCCACATGGAGTCGTTGGCAGGAGTACTGGACATCACCTGAGGTAATGATCATATCAGGTCGTAACTCCACCAACAGACGTGGTAGTTTAGAGGCAGACAATCTTCCCGTTCATACGGGAGGATCAATTACTCACTACCAACATACAGAGAGACTTGTAAGTATATAAATATTACATTTATATTCTTAATTTTTACTTTGTTATGTTTCAATGTAAATTGATGTGTGAATGTTGTGATGAACATATATGTATAGTATGCCTAATGATCATGACTGTGTCGAGTAATTTGCTAGTGCCATTTATTGTTGTGTTGAGTACTTTGCTTTCTTGAACATGGGGTAATATCATAAAAACAGAAGAAACTCTGCCGAAATTTTTATAAATTCTAGTTTAACTTATAACATTTTGTTGTTATGTAGGAAAAGTCTATGAATGTTAGGCCTACACCCCGTCAGTTGTTTTTACACACTCACACTAAAAAACATGACAATGTGACATTCGTCATCAGCCGATGTCGAGAACTAAATGTATGTGAATTTCATAGTTTAATATTCAATCTTAATAATTATCGCTTACTAATTATAAAATAAACATTGCTTCCTAATACGACCAAATACAACAATCAATTGAGCAACAGTCACAGAATGAACAAGCTGTTGATGAGACCCAGGCATATTTTGATGCAGTGGGTGGTAGGGATAGTCGTGGAAGGATCTTTGGCCTAGGCTCATGTGCCAACATATTTTATTCACAGTCCTCTATGTCCACTACAACAACATCTAGTTCACAGTCGATAACACAACGTATCAACCAGCTTGAGTCCACAGTTCAGACTTTGATGGAAGTAATAAGTATGCTTCAAAATGGCATAGACCAAATGAAATCGAGGGATACAGACTCACATCAGCCACGCTCACCAGGACAATAGAATTGATGTTTTGATTAATTTGGTATTAATTTATGTACTATTTAATGTTTTAATTATCAATTAGGAAATCTTTTTTTCTTTTTATGGTCATTTAATTTTCTGTTTAAACAAATTCCATGGGTTGACAGATCCAAAATTTATGTAAGGATAATTTATAATTGTTGACATTGAAATCAAATTTTACGTCGAGATTTTCAAAACAATTGTCATTCAACAAGACATTTACAGAGAGTTAAAAATGACCTCAGCGAGCATACAGCTTCGACCTTTGGATTAAGCTATCAAGGTTACATTTGAAGAAGGACAACAATTAGCCTAGTTTGATCACAATTACCGACGATTTGTTGTTACCATCGGCATTTGAGTTGCCTCAAATCACCGATGGATTACGCAAACCGTTAGTAAGGATTGACATATATACTGACGGTTTCCATCGATATATTACTACCAACTACACCGACGGTTTCATTAAATCGTCGGTAAAAATTACCGACAGAATTGCTCGTATCGTCGGTAAAGTATACCGATTGTGTCCGTGCCGATGAAAGTCTCCGTCGGTCTATTCCGTCGGTAAATATCATTATCGACAATAACTCCTCTGTTTCTGTCGGTAAATTTCTTTGGTAATGCCCCTTCTTCTTGTAATGCATCGACCCTAGATAATGAGTTCGAGCTCTATGTTGTCATTAATCTTAATAATTATTTCAAGACCTTGACCAGGGCGATTGAATGAGTGAGAAAAAGGAGTTTTCTAAGTCATTCACCAATTATTAATGATCGACATGTAACATAATTGGTTATCTAATAGAGTTTGACAGTTAAACCATACCTTAAGATAATCTGGAGTTGTAATGATGGAAGGTAATAATATATTATCTTTAACTAGGTTTTGTCTTTGTAAGATTATTACTTCACACTATCTGGTCGTTGAAGAGTGTTGTTAAATGATAACTTTGATTAGTAATTAATTGAATTAATTATTACTGACTTAGTAATAAACATGTATGGTTACACACTTACAAGTGTAATATTTTCTGTTTATGATTATTTAATTTATTATGAGATAATTTATGAAATAATCTATATGGCATATTATTATTATTTTGCTAATACAAAAAATATAATTAATAGTAGAAATTTTCTTGTATGAAATAAATGAATAAAATAAAATAAATTCATTTTATTTCATTTTATAAATAGTAATAATTTAAAAAAAAAGAGAGGTCACGTGACGTGACCCTGTATTAGGTGTTTATGTTTTGGTTATATATTTAACCAAAACCAAATGACATGATTGTTAACTTTTTTTTCAAGTTTTGAAAAACAATAAACGGTAACAAAGAAGATAGCGTGGAATCTTTAATATAGTTCATTATGGACATGCATGAAAAAGTTAGTAAAAGAGAAAAGGTGTTTTCTTTCGTTTTTTTTTAAGTTGATAAGAAATCGAAGTGAAAAAGTGAAATATAAATATTTTTCATATTTGTCTTTTGTAAATGGAAAAAATAAATAAGAGAAAAGTATGAAAAAATTGTTTTCTCTATCCTTAAAAAAAGAATTCTTTAAATTTATCAATAATCATGTCATGAGTGGAAAGCAGGATATATTTTTCGGTATAAAATATATAAAAACTTCATATTTTCAAATTTTAGTATTGGTTAATTCATCACAAATTTTATATATTTATTTTTGTGTATTTTGATTATTAATATGTTTATTAAACGTAATAGATAAATATAGAATTGCAATTTTTTGTATTTCCGTTTTCGATCCTTCAAATTGTGCATATATTAAGTTTAGAATGTACTCTGCTTTGAATATGCTATGTGGTTTGCATTTTTTGTTTTAAAAAAGAAAGTTTGCTTCATCTGAAATTCCAGAAGCAAGTTTATTTTGGAAGTAAAAATTAAAAAAGAGGAGAAAAGAACATATCACATATGTTGAAGCTGCCTAAATTACATCTTTATGTCTGAAGAGCACTCAACCATGCGCAACGGGAACATTCTCAGATGACTCATGCGAGCGTTGCAGCACCTCATACAGTTGCTTCAGAGCTTTGTCGTATGATATAAACCCCATGAACCAGAATTCGTAACCATCTGTGGTCACTAGTTGGATGTATTTCTCAGATGGGTTCATTCTGTTTGTAGAAGGATTAACTGTTCTCAGCTGATGAAGCTGCACTCCCATCTGGAGATACCCAACAAGTTCAACAACGTGTTAGAGATTGATGTCAGGAGATTGAAATTCAATATCCAATGACTTTCTAGCAATTTTCAAGCACAGAAATCAAACTCAGAGCACAACTTGACTTGGAAAAAACCTGGCAACTAGGCTGACAGTACCTGCAGAACCTATCCTAAGTCTCACTGGAACTAATGTTCAGGCAATATCAATCGTCAAGCTTTCTCAAAAACTTACTTATTTTCAACCTTAAAAGTGTATTAAGTTTGGTTGTATTCAAAAGGCGGAACTATGTCAACTTTTAAGCAACAGCTTCTGAAAAGGATGTAGAAATTTATACCTTGTAGTACATCCATTGCTGCTGTCCAGTGGCAGAATAGGAAGAGAAGGGACTGTTGCTGCAAAAGGCCACTCTTTTAGTTGATACATAAAGGGTTCCACTAACAGGTCCAGATGAAGTTGATAAATAGCAAACAAAAGTTTTTAAGAGCTTCTCTTCAGTAATGAACCCAAATTTCTGTTGGAATACTTTGTCATGCCCTCCTTCAGCGAGCACCTTTGTTCCTTGAGTAATCCTCGACAGTGCTGCCTCCGTGAAGCTTGGACTAACTTTGACTGAAGAGATTACAAGTTATGAAACAAAAGACAAAGCAAAAGAAAAACACAGTTTCCCATTTTGCTGAAGAAAAGATCATGAAATCAAGCCAATAAAAGGAAGCCTCATGCTAAAAGATTAGTTGCCTTTTTTTCCACTGATTACGTAGTTGCTTAAGCACACTACTGAAACCAATGTCATGCAATTACTGGAATTCCAGAAACAAGGCTTAATTCTTCCTTCTTTCATACTCAAGAACAGCACAATTCTGCTCCTAAGGCCACCTGAGTTAATTAGGTGATCTTCCAAAGATTGGCTGCGTTTGACTCTTAAATTCCCGACGAAGATCACACATAGGATCAACTATTCTTTTTCAACATGGACGAATTATTCAATTTTAGGTAGTACTTCTATGTTGGATCCCAGCTTTGAAGAAACAACAATCAGTTAACTGGTAAGCGACAAATCGAGGTTTTTACCTTTCCAACAATATGTTAGCAAGAAGATTTGATCGTTGAAAAATACCAACTAAAATATATGAAGTAACTATGGAGAAGGTAAAAGACTTACAATGTTGCCAGATATTATCTGCATAAACCTCAGCTTTCCTACTTGCATCTTCAAACCTTCTTCCACACTGATTGAACGCATCACATATCTTACTCTTCGGTCCTGAAAAGGGAAAAACATAAAGTTATTAACTATAACCATTTAGAATCTTACAAAAACCAATTCATTAAAGATTCCAACAAAACTGAACCACTACGCTTACGTCCACCATTTGCTCCGTTGCCACTAGGTGGTACAGGAGTCATCTGAACATAAGGGTTGTCATTGTTATGATGATTAGCCATGCTACGACGATGGGCCAACAAGCGAGAAACCACCTGCTTATATGCTAGTTGCGACAAAGCTACCGCCACCACTTTCTCTTATTCTCTATGATCCTGTACTGCTTCTGGGTATTGATCGATAGTGACGGAGGTCACTTTTTTATTCTTTGTCTGGGTCAAAATCGGTTCGAGGAATTTGTCTCAGAACGGACGTAAATCAGAATGTTGATGATAACGAAACGCTAAGCTATAAACAATGCAACTTTGCTTTAACTCGTGGCAAAAAGCCAATGTGAAATCGTTGACTCGAGGTGGGTGCAACTGCTTTTTCGTCTTTTTAGCTTGGCTTTAGCAGCTTATTTCGGTGATTCCATTTCCATAGATAAGTCGAATATGTTCGAATGATTACGTGCACAAGTACTGTAGATTAAGGATTAGTAATGAGTCCACGGAAGCTTCAGGTTAAAATAAGCTCGTGGAGATAAGCATCGATCGTTTCTGAGAAAAGAGAACGTCTATTCAATAAAAACTTCATAATTCTATATGAATAAAGAGAAGATAATGTCTATTCAATAAATAATTTAATTTTTTTCTTTCTTTTAACATAAACGAATATATTATTTGATATATTAACATAATCTTTTACTAAATTTATTTGTTATTTAGATGTTTAATGTTGATAATCTTAACAAAAATTTAATAGAGGGAATTTTAATTTTAAAATTGTCGTTTATAGGAGGAGATAAATTGTAAATATTCACTTTTTATCATATTTCTAAATTAATGTTTAATAATAGTAAATTTATATAAAATAATTTCACACAACCACTAGTGAAAATGAGTAAGGAAAGAGAGTTAAAGTTGATTTATAATTTTTGGATTATATTCATTCTCTAAACTCAACTTGAGAACTTATTATTTTCTTTATTTAATGAGCTAAAAGTAACCCTTCATACAATATCTTATCTCTCTCTCTCTCTGTCTCACTCAAATAAAGGTCATTTTGGTCTTCTCACCTTAATTTCATTCTTGTCTCCTATCATCTAATCTCAATAATCGGAAAATATGTCCTATTTTTAGTAATGTCAACTTCTGCAATTTCTCTTCACTTTAATAAATTGATGCTCTCATCACTACCTGCTCCAACGCCCTCTCCTTTGCCATCCATCACCATCTTTGCATCCTTAATCCCCCCAAGTCTCAAACTCCTTCAACTACTAATCCACGTACCTCAAATTAACATGTACCAGGCTTAAAATTTGAACTAGTTGCACCCAACTTGCCTATCAACTTGAGGTTTAATCGGAGAAAAGTGGTGGAAGGGTCCTCCGAAAGCTTTCTCTAATACTTGTCTCCATCTAAGTCGAATGGTAGGGAGATAGTGTCCCTAAAGATTGTAACACTTCAGGAGGGAGCTAAAGGCCTGGACATCTACTCTTACTAGTTTTTTTTTTTTTTTTGGGAAATCAACCACCTTTTCTTGCAATACCAAGATGGAGTTTAAAATCATAAAAGGGAAAGGACTGGAAGAAGTTTTATTAACTATAGATAACTTGTTCCTGTTCAAGTTAAGTACTGAAAAAGTAGCCAAGAAAGTTCTTAAAGTAGGCCCTTCACACATGCAAAGTACCCCCTATTTTTCTTTAACCTTAGAAACCAAGCATCACTTTAGATAACATCTCACAAGAAAATGTTCCTATACATATCAACTTTCATGGAGTCCCGCTTGAGTACTGGTCAACAAAAATTTTGAGTTTAATTTTTAGCTATATTACGCGGCCTATGTGCTTGAATGAGATGATAGCACTGAGGAAAAGAGTTGGGCTTGGTAAACTTTGCGTGAGTATGGAATTAAGTAAGGAGTTTCCTAAATTGGTGCCATTTATGAGACTGAGAGAGGGAAACATATTAGTAGAAGACTATATCCATATTACTTACTAATGGAAGCCCACCTTTAAGCAACAAAGCAAGTAATGCAGGGCTACCAAAAAAAAATTCAAAAGAGGAGACTATGAGGAGTTCATGGGGCTAGACGTGGGGGGTAAGCAATCAAAAACACTAGAGGTAGCTCCTATAATTAAGGCTATCAAGGAAATGGTAAGCTCTGAAAAGGTGCAGGAGGAGAAAATGGTGAAGTTAATTAGCAAGGACAAGACTATTAATGATTAACACTTTACGACAGAAGCTAGCTCAAGCAACTATACCCCCGTCTGCTCAGTAGTGGAGTAATCATAAATGGCCCGAAGTAGCAAATCACTAACAAAAACAATAAAGGGATAGGGTTGAAGAATTTACGATCGATACAAGAAGAATAGCAGGGAAAAGGAATAAGGTTGGTAAAGCTAACAAAAATCCCCAATGTCATTAATATGGAATATTAACAACATAAATTGCACTAAAAGGCAATAAGCCTTAAAAGGGTTCATGTTGGACAATACCCTTATGTTATTGGGTTACTTGAAACCAAGCTAAACAAGTAGAAATTTGCAGAGAATGCCTCCTTTATACAAATAATGGAAAAAGAGACAAATCACAACATTAGAGGGTGTAAATCCTTTCTATATATAATGAAATTTTCCTTAATAAAGGAAGACATCAAGAAGTTTAAAAATAACATCAGTAAATGCATGCACCAAAGTGTAATATAGGCCAAAAGGAAATTAGAAGTGATATGTGCTTAATTAATTGTACATTTACTCCTTAACACTTAGTAATTGATGCTATAAAATGTTTAACAAACTCATTTGTCTTCATAGAACAAGAAGGAGATGGATTAGGGTGAAGATGAGATAAGAAAATCTAAGAAAATGAACAACTTGCATGACCTACAAGATGCAAGGTCGTCCATAATTTCGAAAGAAGCATTATTTTGAAGATGCACAGTTGGATGCACGATCGTGCATCAAATCGTACATCTTTCTAATAACCTAATTTTTGGTATAAATCGACATTTGAGAGGCTAAAGGAGTCATAGAGCATGAGAAGGGGTAGAAATCTTCCTTCTTCCGGTTCGATGGTGAAATCGAAGTCGAGGATTGCATTTAAACATCTCTTTATTCATCATTAAATCTCTCTCTCTCTCTAAGGATTGTTTATGTTATTCTTTGCTTATTGATTTGTGTATTTGTTTAAGGATGATCTGAATGTTTCTATTAGATTGTTTTTATATAAACTCATTCTTAGAATCTCAAATACAATACGTAATAGTTGTACTTTGGATTCATTTGTAGCAACTAATAGTATTGATATGTTAAATGACTCGAGCTTGTGTGATTGTTGCCTAGATTAATCTATTTTCTTTATTTGTAATGTGGGTAACCAACTAAATTTAGTGAGCTTGTATTAGATTGTTCGATAGCTAGGTTTAGTTAAAAAGCTTATTTTGATTAAACATGAACTAAGGAAAAACTGGGGGCTAATAAAGATTATTACTAATCTATGACTAATAGTTTCTAAAAGTGGTGTGAAAACAACAAGTCAATGAAGTATGTTTATTTGTATATAGGTTGAGATTGAACCAAGAACCAGATTCCAAAATCATTCATCATTTTTTTCACTTTTATGCCTATTAATTGGATTTGCTTTCCTCAGTTCAATTTTACATTATTTTGTTATTTGCATCCAACCAAACAACACCCCCCTGTTGGACCCCAATTTTTAAGTAGAATTGGAAAATATTCAGTGAAATTAAATGAGTGGTTTTATGTAAGTATTGTGAAATAAAGGTATTTGTGCTTTGAAGAAATTCATGAGAAAAAGAATTATTGGGTTTTGATTATTTTGATTTTTGTGGAGATTGTATAGTTTATGAACGTTCAAGTGGATGAGTTGATTGAAATGAAGTTGAATAGCAAGAATTAAAAAGAAAAAGTGTGAAAATTTGAAGAATTTAGAAAGT
>JANZLF010000004.1:5880004-5892539 GCA_026546835.1 Erythroxylum foetidum | reverse complement strand
TTACCTTATGGCAGCCTAAAGGACCACTGAAATTGGTTGATCTGGACCATGATTTCTTTCTTGTCAACTTCAAGGAGGAAGACGATTATATTCGATCACTCACACAGGGTCCGTGGATTATCTCTGGGCAAGCACTTTCAGTCCAACCATGGTATCCCGCCTTCCGACCTTCCACTGGTAAGATCACCCATGTGGTGTCTTGGGTGAGATTACCCGAGCTCTCTGTAGCTCGCTACCACCCTTCGATACTCACTGGTTTAGGAAACCTGGTGGGTCAAATAGTTAAGATCGATAGAAACACACAACTCACTCACCGAGGGAAGTTCGCGAGGGTGACGGTGAAACTAGACCTCAGCGCTCCCCTACGGGCGTATGTCGAATTGGATGGAGAACCGATTAAGATTGCATATGAAGGTCTTCCTTCTATCTGCTACCAGTGTGGACTCGTCGGACATGACTCTGCATCTTGCCCTTCCCTAAGCCCCGATGGCCAACCTCGCCTCTGAACAGCCCCCGCCTGAGCCTTCTGCAGATAACATCACCGCGCCAACAGACGACGCCCCCGCCACGCTCTTTGGTCCTTGGATGCAGGTACATCGACGCTCGAGGAGACCCCCGCCACCTCCCAACTCGGGTCGTGCCTCTACCCCCGCCGCTGGCCCCTTCCGTCATGTAGGGTTGCGCTATTCTGCCTTCTTCGAAATCGACCCGTTAGACTCCACATCGCCTGCCTCTCGCACGATGGTGTCAGTGACCCATCAATCACCCAGCAGTCCTCTTCTCCACAACAAAGGGAAATCTAAATCCCTAGGACCGCAGTCGTCCTCTGCTCCACACAACGGGCGTGCATCGTTTCACCAGGCACAGCACGCGTCCAGCTCCCGCGCCACAATGACGTCGTCTACGGCCACACCTCCTTCCTTTTCAGCCCCAGCCCAAGGCCGTGCAGCCCAAGCCCCCAACCTCCTGGCCCAGTCGGCCCACGCCCAGCCCCATTGATGGGCCAGCCCACCACACTTCCTTCACCAAGCCCTTCCCGGACTCATGAAGCCGTCACAATCCCGTCCCATACCAAAATTATTATCCCTGACTCGACACTCACTTTGCCAATTTCGACGGACTTGGACTACCGGACAATGGAGGCTGAGCCCACCGGTGACAGTGATACAGGGGGTTCGGCAGCGCCCACCCAACTAGTCTTGTTACCCCCGTCACGACCTCCGGACCCGGGGTCTGCAACCACCTCTGACCTAGGTGTGTGCCCTGATCCCGACACCCAGATGGAGGAATCTCCCCCGCTTTCGATGGTCTGCCAGACGCCCCAGGCTCCCGACCTTGTGGTTCCCTCAAGTAGGGATTAATTGCGTCGCCTCTTTCCAGAATCTATTATGTCGATTCTTATATGGAACTGTCAAGGGGCTGGAGGGAGGACCTTCAAGCCTATTCTCAAAACTCATATCCGTACCCATAACCCGATCCTCGTCGTTCTCGTCGAGCCTCGTAGTAGTGGGCTACGGGCCCAGAAAGTCATTCGGAGTTTAGGCTTTGGACAGTCTTTTCGAGTGGAAGCTGCAGGCTATTCCAGGGGTATCTGGTTGCTGTGGACAGATGATATTGAGGTTCGTGTTTTGCTCGCTCATCGACAATTTGTCCACACTACCATCCACTGGTCGCAACGGATCTTTGACTTTATCGCCATCTATGCTAGCCCCACTTACTCGCTACAAAAATTCCTATGGCACTATCTGCTCCAAATCGCCGGGTTCACACATCGTCTTTGGATTCTTGGCGGTGACTTCAACGCCAAGCTCGAGACCAGTAATAAACGAGGGGGATCTCAGTCCCACCCTATTGTCAATACGCAATTCCGTGACTGCATTTATCATTGCCATCTCGAGGACCTCGGTTATTCTGGTCCCCGATACACTTGGTGATGTGGTCAAATCTCAGCCCGGCTCGACCGTGCTTTTTGTTCGACTTTGTGGCATGATTTTTTCCCCACACTGCAGTCCACCACCTTCCCTTCCTCAAGTCGGATCACCGACCTATTCTCATTGCTTTTCAGCTTCCTCGGCCCCGGCCTCCGGTTACTCGTCCCTTCCGTTTTCAAAATACTCGGCTTACCCATCCTCATTTTTCCCAATTTGTGGAGGAACACTGGACCCCTCCGAGTCAGGAGTTTGGTGAAACTCTCCAACGTTTCTCTGAGCAGCTACAGTCCTGGAACCAGACCACTTTTGGCAATATTTTTCACCACAAGAAGCGCCTCATGGCCCGGCAGACAGGCATTCAACGACGGCTGGATACTACTGCTTCTAGCTACTTGCAGGCACTAGAGGAGGATCTTCGATTGGAACTTGAACAGGTTCTGTATCAAGAAGAACTCTACCGGCATCAGCGGTCCCGGAGCTAATGGATTCTGCACGGCGACCGTAACACTCAGTATTTTCATGCGATCACGCGTCATCGATAACGGAACAAGCGGGTCACCTCCCTCCAAGATGAGAATGGTACGATCCTTTCTGACCCTGCGGCTCTCCGGGGGCTAGCTCAGTACTACCTGGAAAAGTTGTACACGACCGATTCCCCCACGGGTCCTCACTGGGACATTCATGGGCACTTTCCCTCCCTCGCCCCCCACCACATAGAGGAACTATGCCAGCCTCTCCGTCCCGACGAAATCAAGAATGCATTTTTTAGTATGGCTCCCAACAAGACTCCCGGGGTCGATGGCTACACAGCTCTCTTCTACCAGACCCAATGGGATATTGTTGGTCCCTCTGTGACCACATTTCTACATCGAATGTTTCGGCATGAGCTTTGGGAAGCAGCAGTCAATCGCACCATTATGGTTCTCATCCCTAAGACGCCATCCCCCACCTCGATCCAACAGTTTCGCCCTATTGCCTTATGCACTGTCCTCTACAAAGCCATCCTAAGATTATCGTGCATCGTCTCAAGCCGTTCCTGGCTGAGCTTGTCACCCCGACCCAATGTAGCTTTGTCCCTGGGCGCCTGATTACTGATAATATCATCATTACCCAGGAGGTGATCCATACCATGAAACGAAAAATGAGGCGCAAAGGCTTTATGGCGTTGAAAGTTGATCTGGAAAAAGCGTACGATAGACTCTCTTGGGATTTCATCGAAGATACGCTTATTGATGTCGGCATTCCGCCTCCATTGCTCAGTCTCATTATGAAGTGTGTTTCCAGCGTTTCCCTCCAAGTCCAGTGGGATGGGGAACTCAGTTCCACCTTTTCCATTTCTCGAGGTATACGGCAAGGAGATCCTCTCTCACCATACCTTTTTGTTCTGTGTATGGAGCGGTTAGGGCATGCTATTTTGCGTGCGGTTTCTTCAGACCGTTGGCATCCTATTAGGCTGAGTAGACAGGGCCCCCCTCTCTCTCACTTATTTTTTGTCGACGATCTTATCCTTTTTGCCGAAGCCTCTCTTGAGCAGGTTACTATCATTCGAGACGTCCTTCACAATTTTTGTACGGCCTCCGGCCAACGCATCAGTCTAGACAAATCTCGCTGTTTTTTCTCTAAGAATGTGTCCTTACCGATGGCTCAGAGCTTGAGCAGCAGTATTGGATTCCCTCGGACTACTGACCTCGGCCGCTACCTTGGTGTTCCTCTTCTGCATCACCGTGTTAACCGGCGTACGTACCAGCACATTCTTGATACGGTACAACGCAGGCTAGCTGGTTGGACGGTCAACTTGTTGTCCCTGGCTGGTCGCCTCACTTTAGCCCATTCTGTTATTGCGGCTCTTCCTAGCTACACCATGCAAACAGTCCGGCTCCCATGCAGACTCTGTGACGAGTTGGAAAAGCTTATGCGTCAATTTCTCTAAGGTTCGTCCCCGGCGTCCAAGAAGCTGCACTTGGAAAATTGGGAGGACGTCTGTAAGCCTAAAGCGTTGGGCGGCCTCGGCTTTCGACGTATTCGAAAGACTAATGATGCTTTTCTCACAAAATTAGGCTGGACTTTCCTCACGCAACCCAACTCTTTATGGGTCCAAGTCATATCAGCCAAATATCACGTGGATGTCCACACCTTTCCCGTCTCTCTCGATTTTCCGGGTGGCTCGATGATCTGGAGAAACATCAAGGCTACATGGCCTCAAGTCCTACAAGGCCTCCAATGGATGATTGGCGGCGGTTGCACCATTCGCTTCTGGCAGGACGCTTGGCTCGCTGACATCGGTCCTCTTCACTCTCACGTTGTGCTCCCGATCCCCGATGACATCTTTCATCTCCGTTTGACTCATTTCATAGACTCAGAGGGTCGATGACACTGGCACGAGTTCCAACCCTACCTCCCTTACCAAATCTGCCAAAGGATTGCAGACACATTCCCCTCCCACCCCGATTTAGGACAGGACCAGCTGATTTGGGGCCGATCCCCCAATGGCTCTTTCTCTGTTGCTTCTACGTACGACATGAGCATGGGGCATGACTCTCAAATGGCTCACGACGTCTGGAAGGTCATATGGCAATGGCCAGGACCACAGCGCATCCGGACATTCCTATGGCTCCTCGCTCACGACCGCCTTCTCACGAATCACCATCGTGTCCGGATGCATTGTACCTCTGACGGTACTTGTTCCCATTGCAGACTGGAGGAGTACGCTCAGCATGTAGTGCGGGACTGCCCTAGAGCTCGACAAGTTTGGGCCTCCTTCTCCCCGCACCACGTTCAAGCAGACTTTTTTACCATGCAGACGCAAGACTGGCTCCTTCACAATCTTCAACCCAACTGGAGACTCCACAACCGCGATTGGCCGACCCTTTTTGGCATTACTTGTTGGTAGCGCTGGCAATGGAGGAATCGAACCCTGTTTGATAGTCAATTTACTTGGCCTTCCTCACCTCGTTCTCTTATTTTGTCTTATACAGGTCAGATCCACTCCTCCATTTGATGGCAGCATCGGCTGGAACCTACCAGCTTCCCCAGTAGACGCGAGTTACTCATAGGGTGGTGCCCGCCTCCCCCTGGTTGGATCCGACTTAATATCGATGGTTCCAGCAAGCGGTCCACATCCTCGGCCACAGCTGGTGGACTTCTTCGAGACAGTGAGGGCCGTTGGCTCGGGGGCTTCACCCAGAAGATGGGGTGGTGTTCTGCCATGACTGCGGAGCTTTGGGGCGTGTTTACCGAACTCAATCTTGCCTGGGACCGGGGCTTTCGCCGCATCGAGCTGGAGGTTGATTCCAAGCTGGTGTTCGACATTCTCTCCTCCGCGGACAGGAGGTCCCGAGCTCTCAATCCCATAGTCCGCCGCATACATCTACTGCTTACGAGGAACTGGACTGTTGTTCATCGATTTGTCTATCGAGAGGGCAACAGAGGCGCCGACTGGTTGGCCAATTATGCGGAGCAGCTAGCCGATGGAGTTACTTATTTTGCTTACACACCCATAGGGTGCCACTTGATCCTTATCGAGGATCTTTCGGGAACCTGTTTCCCCCGTTTAGTTATGTAATTTGGACTGTTCATTTCCCTTTAATCAAAAAAAAAAGGAAAGGGGAAAGAGTGGTTAACATTTTTATTAGTCAAAAAGGGACAATTCTCGATTACATAACAGTGTCTTTTTATACAACTTATTTCACCACCGTAAACTAGCTGTAAAACTAACTTTTATCGTAACAAACTTGGTAAATAAGATATTGGTTCTGTTAACCAATTTGTTTCATTCTCAACCCCGATTTAGGACAGGACCAGCTGATTTGGGGCCGATCCCCCGATGGCTCTTTCTCTGTTGCTTCTACGTATGACATGAGCATGGGGCATGACTCTCAAATGGCTCACGACGTCTGGACGATCATATGGCAATGGCCAGGCCCACAACGTATCCGGGCATTCCTATGGCTCCTCGCTCACGACCGCCTTCTCACGAATCACTGTCGTGTCCAGATGCATTGTACGTCAGACGGTACTTGTTCCCATTGCGGACTGGAGGAGTACGCTCTGCATGTCGTGCGGGACTGCCCTAGAGCTCGTCAAATTTGGGCTTCCTTCTCCCCGCACCACGTTCAAGAAGATTTTTTTACCATGCAGACGCAGGACTGGCTCCTTCATAATCTTCAATCCCACTGGAGACTCCACGACCACGATTGGCCGACCCTTTTTGGCATCACATGTTGGTACCTCTGGCAATGGAGGAATCGAATCCTGTTTGATAGTAACTTTACTTGGCCTTCCTCACCCTGTTCTCTTATTTTGTCTTATGCAAGTCAGATCCACTCCTCCATTGGATGGCAGCATCGGGCGGCACCTGTCGGCTTCCCCAAGAGACGCGAGTTACTCATAGGGTGGTGCCCGCCTCCCCTTGGTTGGATCCGACTTAATACCGATGGTTCCAGCAAGCGGTCCACATCCTCAGTCACAACCGGTGGACTTCTTCGCGACAGTGAGGGTCGTTGGCTCGGGGGCTTCACCCAGAAGATGGGGTGGTGTTCTGCCATAACTGCAGAGCTTTGGGGCGTGTTTACCGGACTCACTCTTGCTTGGGACCGGGGCTTTCGCCGCATCGAGCTGGAGGTTGATTCTAAGATGGTGTTCGACATTCTCTCCTCCGCGGACAGGAGGTCCCAGACTCTCAACCCTATAGTCCGCCGCATACATCTACTGCTTACGAGGAACTAGACTGTTGTCCATCGATTTGTTTATCGAGAGGGCAACAGAGACGCCGACTGGATGGCCAATTATGCGGAGCAACTGGCCGATGGAGTTACTTATTTTGATTCCACACCTATAGGGTGCCACTTGATCCTTTTAGAGGATCTTTCGGGAACATGTTTCCCCCGCTTAATCATATAATTTGAACTGTTCATTTCCCTTTAATAAAAAAAAAAAAAGGTAACCCGAGTCTAGGCTCAACCCATCTAATTTAGCTCAGACTTGATTTGAAACCCAATTTTTAAAATTTTTGAGCTTAATGTAAATCAACTCAGGCTAAATTTGCTGACTTCAAACCGGCCGAGCTGGTTACGAAAGCGGTATAACTACCCAAAGTTCAAACCTCCAAACGGAGAGACTCGTCGTACAAGAAGGCTGCAACAAGCCAGCAAGCTAGCCAGGCTGGAGCGAAGCCGTTAAAGTTGTTGAGAGGCGACTTTCTCTCAGTTTAAGGAGAACCCTTTAACTAAGTTCGAGTAGAAAGCGCGAGAGTGACTTTTTAAGCCATGCCATTGCTATTCCCTTACTGGACGTACAGGCGAAAAGGCAAGGACCCCAAAACGACCAGATACAGAAAAAGTACAAAACACAAGCATAATTGTGTCTCAGAGGTTTCCATAACTCCGAATGTGAGTCAAATCCGATCGCAAAACAAAGGTAAAATTCTATATTTCCTTCTCATGACCCTTTTCTCCATCTTTTTTAATTTCTTTCTTTAGTTGTAATTCTTGTTTCCTGACGATCGATCAAACCGGCGATCACTGATTTTATAGAAAATTTCGTTCTTACTGCGGTTTTGCTCTTGATCCGTTTGTTTTTGAGCTGCAAGTATTTTACGGAGTTGGGGAGTACGAGTATGTACACGTAAACGCTGATTTTTGTTGGTGATCCTTTGTTAGCTCGGGAGATTGTGCGCTGCTGTGCTTTGTTTGTGCGTGGGTGCTTGTGCAGTCAAGTTTACTACTTCTGCATCTTTCTCGCGCTACTTTGATGTTAATTATCTAATCCCTAATGCTTTTTTGGTGTCACTGCAGCTCATTCCCAAATCTTAATCTGGTATATGCAAGCTATAAAGATTTTCTTGCAGATGTACTTCTCTATATGATTGATGGTGTAATTCAGTCTGTAAGTGAGTGCTGGGCACAGTATGCTTGTTTCTGGAGCACTTTTACATGGAGATTTGGATCAGTTTGAGATGCTTATAATTTACCATGCTTGTTTTGTTTGACATTTTCTGCAACCTGATACTAGCCCCTAAATTGTAAGTGATCAGGTTTTTTGTTAGGGGGACTGCTGGTACGATATGTGAAGCTACTAGAAAGTTTTGGCTGTTATAAATGTCGTGGGAATGGATATGACAAGGCAATACTCTCTAGAATTCATGTCGATCGGGTTCTGAAGAAAATCTTATTCATTTCATGGTGATGATATGTCCAAAGGTCCAACTTATCTTCAGACAGCCTGCTTTTGGAAATCACGTCCTTATATTGGGAGGATTTTCATGTGACTAGAATTATTTGCTTCGATGCACTTTTGTGTCAATGGGTATTCAAAAAATTGGTCACAGGATTTTTAACTGCAGCAAATCTGCTTACGCTTTCAAATCTGCAGCCAAGGAATGGGAAGATAGCCCTTGTTTTGGATTTGACTTTGAGGATGATCCCGATGATTGTGATCTTGAAGAATCCAGTTGTGAAATAAGCATGGTGGAAGGTGAGCTATGCAGCATACCGTATGATCTATATGGTCTGCCAAATTTGAGGGAAATATTGTCTCTTGACACATGGAATTCATGCTTAACAGAGAAAGAAAGGTTATATCTATCAGCTTACCTCCCAGATATGGATCAACAGACATTTCAATGGACTATGAAGGAGCTTCTTGGTGGTAGTGATATGCTTTTTGGGAACCCAGTGGACACGTTCTTCAAAAGATTGAAAGGTGGATTCTATCCCCCGAAGGTGGCTTGTCTAAGACAGGGTTTGCTGTTTTTACAGAAGAAAATGTACTATCACTCCTTGAGGTCCCACCACACCAAGATGATAAAAATGTTCATAGAAATGAAAAATATATGGGATCTGTGTGACAGAAGTCCTGGGGTTGAGGAAAGGATCTCTATATGGAAAAAAAGGAGAAAACAAAGGGATGCCTATTTGCTTGATCTTAACAAGTTCCCAAAGGATGATAACGTACTAAACGAGGAGGTTAACCTGGATTTGAGGGAACTGAAGTCATTGCAAACTGAAGGCATAAAGGATAATTTGCACGGAGTGTCTGCCAATTGCAAGCGCTATGTAGGTAAAACCTGTCTTGCAAAAGGGGTTTTGAAGGTAAATCCACATGTAAATAGTTCAGTCCGAATTCACAATCCAGTGAATGGTGCTCTACGCTCTGTTCCTAAGGGAGTATTGAAGATATTACCTAAAGTTCCTTCTTACCCCGAGGCCCAATCAGCAGAGTTGCTTAGAGCAGCACGACAAGACTTTCTCATAAAAACTCAAGGTGTAACTGGTTTTCAGTTTTCTGCTTTGCCAGCATACGTGCACTTCCCAGGTGCTTCTGCCCTCTATGAATCCCATTTATGGCAGAAGATTGATGGCCGCAGCGAGCATTCAACTCTGAACCAAAGTCATTGTGTACTGAATCAACAAGACTGTGTTGCAGGAACGATCAATGCCCCAGAAAGCTCTACTAAAAAGGTTAAGAAAGATGCGCATTCAGATGTTTCTATTCCAGTAGAATGCAAACTGATCGGAGGTGATGTTGGAATACACCTTGCAAACAAATATGAACTGTCAATGGATCCTGTATATGCAGGGATGCCTGTCTTTAGTGGCAAAGAGTTCTGGTTAAATATGAGCACCGGAAGTAGTGACTTTCCACTGAAATGTTTCGAATTACACCCTTTTGATACTCAATATCGAGGAGGGGAGCAATGCTTGGCACCTACACAAAATGAGTTTATCTCTAGCCAGGCAAAAATTACACAAGCCGTTCCAAGAATGTCAGACATTGGCCATGGTGAGGAAGAAAAAATAATGACTTCTTCTTTGGATCAGCTGACAGGCGAGAGTAATTGCACTAATGTCAGGGAATCAAAACAACTACTTGGAAAATCCTCTCTTTCACAAGGGTTTAAGGACACTGTACCACCTTTAACGTACAAACGAAGGAAGGTTCTTTCTAAGGTTAACCCGTCAGATTCTAACAAAACACTTACAATGAGGGAAGATTTGGTTTCCGCAGTTCCAGAAGAACCGAATCAACACCTTAATGAGGGTGCTAAAGCAATGAATGTAAAATTCACAGGCTGAAAGAGGCGACTCGAACAAGGAAACCTTAACTGCCATGCAATGAGTGAAAGTAGGTAAACATGCTTTGTATAATCACTTCGAAATGTATGTTCTCTGATCTATGTAAAACCTAGTGGTTAAAGAAAGTTATAGCTCCAACATAACCCTATCTTCAAACGTAACTGGATGTGTATTCCCTTACCCTTTTCCTCTGTGAATTATGCATCTCCTTTTCTAGTTGACTACGTGGTTATGCAGGTCTCCAGTTCAGGCGTCAACGATCGTAGTATTCTCCACTGGCCTTTTCGTAATTGATCAACGAGGCAACTTTGAGCATCTGGTTGAGTCATTTGGACATTCTTTTTTTATCTTAATCCATGTTTAAGGTTCCCTTAGAATTCGCACTCAGTGTCGTAAGAATTTCAAAGGGATGAACGACATGAGAGTGGACACAACTAGCGCTACTGCACTAGGTTAATGTAATCAACGTAAGAAAGTGGAAAGACCAGGGTTAGTTAACTCAGTTTGAGTGGTAAATATTTGTGACTTTTTCAAAGGGATCGAGCTTAAAAGTTACGCTACTATATGGGCCAATAAAAGGAGGCAAAGCAGATTTGAAACCTAAACACTAACTCCAATTCCTTCCAAAACTTAAATTAATATTTAAAAATATGATCAAAAAATAAATTAGTAAAATAAAATGTTTAAATTTTAATCACTACTTGACCAACATAAAATTGATAAATTACAAAGATATAACAAAATTGAAGAGCTTAAAATAGAACTGAAGAAGGTGATTATTGTTTTTGTCTATTGAAGAGACTGAAGTCTAATTAAAGAAGGAGGCTCTCATATGAAAATTATTTAATTAATTATGGTTTATAAAAATTGGTTAGTTAACAAAAATTAATCGATTAATTAATATATAAATAAATTTTTATTAATAAAAGTTATTAAAATAAATCGAACTGATAAATTAAACAATTCAAAGTTTTTACAATTAAATCAGTCCAGTTGGTTTAGTTTTTTAATTATTGGCTTAAACAGGTACAAATAGGTACCAAATGTTTGTTTTTGCATAATGAATTTTAGATTGTTTAAAAAAATTTCTTAAGAGTGAAAACGATTAATGTTTGTTCCACACATTGTCATCGTAGAAACGTAACAGTTTATGTTTTATGTGACATCATTGTGGTAACGTGACAAAGTAATAGAATTTGATGACTTTTAGATGAGAAATTGTTTTATTGTTATTCATATATGTTATTACTTTAGAAAGAAATAACAAAATATTGTGTTTTATCATCTTTCTCATTGAACTTCGTGTTTGGATGTTTTCTTTTACTTTTGGACGATTTAGTTTGCATGTCAGTTTCCATACGTTAAAGAATTTCTTTTCCTAATGCACAATATCAATAGACTGTTATGATGATTCAGATATTGAAAGAGGTGATTCACAAGGAACTATTGTTTCTAATCCTACTAATGAAGTCCCCATGTGCCCTTCGAGGTCCTGGCGTGCTATCGGAATCAATCAACAAACTCATGCTACTCATCAAAGAGTAGCCTTTTCTCTCTGCACGCACGAAATCTCAAGGCTTGCCTAAAATCAATTTCAATTGTTCCAATTAGACAAGAAGCAAGAACTTAGAAAGGTAAAAGAAGCCATCAGCAGAAATAAAATATTCGTCATAGAAGATGTAGGTTGAGCTTTTGGTGGAAATGAAGGTGATCAGGATTTGATTCTTTCCTCAGTGTACTATATGTAAAACATAATGATTTTGTGACTATAAGATCACATATTTGAATCACAAAAGCAGCCTCTTTGGAAAAATTACAAAGGAACGGATGCGTACATTAATGACCCTCTTCTGACTCTCACAAAACAAAGAGCCTTGTACATTAAGGTATGTTGACTTAAATAAAGGTTTTCTAACTAGATAAATTTAGAACTAGATCAGGATCAAAATATTCTTTTGTTGGATCGGAAAAACAAAGTATACTATATTTGGAGAAACGGTAGATTTCAAAACTTTTAAGAAATCATTATTTGCAGCGGAAGCAACAAATCCAAATCATCATGCTAATACATACATGATATGATATAAGGATAATAAAACATAAACAAGATCAGGAGTATTATCGACTCCTTTGCTACAGCTTTAAATCCTCACTGCGCTATCCTCTCCTTCTTCTTGTATCCAAATCCTTTGCCTTTGAATCTTTTCCTTTAGCAATCTACTTTTTCCTTGTTGTTGTATCCTCAACCAATTAGATTTACACTTGTTCTTCAAGGACAATTAGGTTAACAAAATCCTTTGGTGGGAAAGGAGAAGAAATGTTTAGAGGATATTTTCTTAAAAGAAAAAGAACCAAAAATGAAACTCTTTCAATTGGTATTTTCGATTCTACATTGCATGAAAGGAGAGAAGGTGTCAAGAACATGCAAAATGTCTTTCTTACACTCCAATTTCGATTATGCATGAATGGAAGAAGAGAGAGGCATCCAATGCATCACTTCTTGCATTAATCAATCATAAAATTGCCAATAAA
>JANZLF010000004.1:5832930-5860897 GCA_026546835.1 Erythroxylum foetidum | reverse complement strand
TATTATGCATGAACAGTACTAATTAATCCCTATCAATCCCATCCTATGACAAATTTACTATTTTACCCTTCCAGTAGGGGGTGGGATGTTACAGTATTATGATAATTAGAGTATAACATGGGATCTTCAATGGGTGAAATTGGATAAAATGAATAGTAATTTTGGCATTGAGGTCTTTCTTGAGAATATCCTAGTGGGTATGACTTGGTAAATTGACTAAATGTTAGAATTGAAATTGGGAGAGTTCTGTAATATGCCATTGAATTGAAATGAGTTATGATTGATCAATTGAGTGAAAAAGTAGAATTTGACAATGAAAGTGAAAATTTGGGAATTTCACCGGGAAGGTCATGAATATGCATTGTACGTCTTTTATTTACAACATGTGTATCATTGAATTATTTTGACTCTGCATTTAGTAATGAGTAATTATTTGTCTGTTATAGAGGCACCGATGGAAAGATATTCCATGGATATTGCTGGAGCTTCCAGGCAATAGCTCGGAAGTGCAAGTGAGTAACCTAGTTGGTTCCTCAACTTTTATGTGTTTAACTTTATGTACTCATGCCATGTGGAAATGAATGGAGGATTATATGTGTTTGCTTTTGATTGATTTCGGATCACAGGTGTCTGAAATATTGGAAATTTGATATCGAAGCGCTATCTATGTGAAATTGTGGAATTAATTCCTGTTAATGTGAAAGCTTTTATGACTGAAATACCGAACCAAAGGTCCGAAGAAATGGAAATTGGACATTGAAATGTGAAATAGCTGTAAATGTAAATTGGGTCCTATGCATTCATGCATCAAGGCATGTTCAGATAATGACAGTTGTGACCGAAGCAGCCACCGTATTTCAGAGCTTTAAGCTCAACGCAACAGGGCCTCGAGCCCAACGTAATTTAGAGCCATGGGCTCAACGTATCAGGGCTTCAAGCCCAATGAAATTCAGAGCCACTAGCTCACCGTTAATGAGCTCAGGCGCACGGTCACAACAACGTAATAAAATGGAAAGTGTCACATGTGCATCACATATACGGATGATTAAATGTGAATTGTGTGAAAGGTGAAACGCCTTAAAAGTGTGAAATGATAACGCATATGATATTCTGTGAATTGTGTGTACATGCATAAGTTGAGTAAACCATCGATGATGGTTTCTCATTGAGTTCGCAAACTCACCCAACATTGCAACTATTTTTCAGGGATCGATGAGTACCCCGTTAGACATACGAGAGTATGGTTACTGCATGCAAGTCAGAGTTTAAGGTCGGGATCAGTTCACGTCTGCATTAGTGCTATTCTGTTTTTGTGTAAGATTTGTATGTCTGCAATTTCTGCAGAATAGTACTGTTATTGTAGAGGGCCCAATTGATAAATGTTGTATTGTAATGTGATTACTGAAAATGTTCAGAAATGACATTGGGCCTAATTTCACTATGGATTATTGTTCATAAAGTGATTAAATGCTGTCGAGAGTTTTTATGATTGAAATTATGTTTTGATCGCAATGTTTTCGTATTAAAGTGGGCCCAATATGATTACTGATTTCCGCGCACGCAATTGTTTTCGAAAATAAAAATGTCTTACTGAGTTTTGAACGGTTTTGATTGCTCTAGCATACCACCCTCATGAGACACGGGCTCGGATATCACCATCGATATCGGGTTCGAGTCTTGCGGGAGTGGGATGCTACATAAGCGGTCCAGCCTGATCTCATATTTTTTTAAAAATAATTTGACAAAACGACGTCGTTTTGTACTTTTTTGTCGGGTCAAACAATCTCAACCTGTGACTCGGTCAACCCAAGCCAAAGTCGGGCCATGCCATATTTCTTAGGCCTAACTTTGAAAAAATTAAAATAATTGATGTATTATTATTATTATTATTATTATTGTTGTTGTTGTTGTTGTTGTTGTTGTTGTTGTTGTTCACTATATTAAGATTATCTTCTTCAAAAGGAAAGATAAAAAATTGATTTCAAAATTTAAATTAAAAAATGCTAATAAAATTAATAAAAAAAATACATAAAATTTAAAATATATTCAAATGGTAGGCATTGATTAAATAACTTATTCTTTAATTATTTTCTAAAATATTATTATTTGCTTTCTATTTGATAAATTTATATTATTATTTGCTTTCTATTTGATGAATTTATATTTTCTTACTAGTTGTTTAATTATTTTAATAAAAAGACAAATTATATAATTTAAAGGCAAAAAAATTAAAATTGTCTTTCTTTTTTTTTTTTACTTATATTGAATGTAATACTATAATAATGGCAAGTAGAGTAAAATTTAATAATATTAGTAATAAACCTTTTAAGAAAATTAAATAATTTTGAGAAATACTTGGCAAAAATAAAAATTCAACAACCTATCTGCACCTTGCACGTGGAGTAAAAATTAAGAAGACCCTTTTCCTGAGCTTATCCAAGGCGAGTGAGCGAGGCGCGGTTATGTGTTCCCTCTAAATGCGACCACTCTTCAGTCTTCATCATCATCGCATCACCCATGTAAATGTACCGTAAGCAAGCTAAGACAATCGAGAACGCATAACAATCATTCGAAATAATATGTTATCGCTAAGGAATTTACACGCGTTTTCGTCTCCGAACACGTCAGTATCTCAACCACCTCTCTTCTCTAAGCGCTTGGCAGTGCACATCGCTGTCGCGATCTCCATGCGTAGCCCTTGTTGTTCTCTGAGAGTTGAGGAATTGTCCAGAAAGGAGCCTTTGGAGTCGAGCTCTGTTATCGGAGATGTTTTTAGAATGACGAGGAATGAGAATGTTTTGGTACCAAAATATCAAGATGAAGAAGAAGAAGATGATGATGAAGAGGAAGATGAGAGAGGGATTTCGAAAGTACAAGTTTCGAGACAGAAATACATACCGGTTTCGAAGGCTGAGCTACTAGATGCCATTGTCTTGAAGTTGTTGGACCACTTTCAAGATGACGTTGAACAGTTTCTTCACCTTTCTTCGTTAGTTATTCCGCCCCATTTTTTTTGTTCTCTCTATTCTTATGTTTATTTTACTGTTATTTTATTTCGTCCAAAAAAAAAAAACGAAAAGAAACTGTTAATCTCGTTTTAATCGGAACTCCGAATTTGGATGCGCTAGGGGAACTCATTTTCGTTTGAACGCTTGGATTTCATTTTAGAATTAAGTACCTGTGATTGTTGCAGGTGCCTGGATTCTATTCTTCACGCCGAACACAAAAGGATTTTGGAGGAAATGAGAACTGCTTATTTTCCCTCTCATTCGGTGACTAATTCGGGGAAAAAAGCAGAATCGACTGAACCAGATGGAAATACTGTAGTAAATGGCGATGACATCAATGGAATGGGGAGTATAGGGAGTTTTGGAGAAGAGACTGTGTTTGACAAGGCTAGGAATTTCAATTATGGTGTTGACTTGAGAACGTTTATAGGTTCTTCAGGAAATTTTGAAAATATGAAATCTAATGGGGAATCCAGGTCTGTTCCCAACTTATCAGTTTTTAGTCTCATTTCTTACTTGAATGTAACTTTTTTGGTATATTGTTTGTAGACTTGCTGTCGACACTCGTTTCCAGCGTTCTTTCATGCAACTTCTTAATAATGCGCAATTTCAAGAACTATCAGCTACAGATTTGATGTTAACATCTGCCTTGAACTCAGATTACCTCCTTACTCTGCCAATATATGTGGACTGGAAGAAAGCATCCAAATCGAATGCAATAATTTTCAGGTAGATCATTTCTGCTTGTCTTCCTTCATTGTTTGTGCTGTGGTTTAGACACGATCTTTAGTCATGGGATTGCTCGAATTTTAGAGGTTTCCACAAAATAGTCTATGAAAAAGAAAACCTTGGACTTGACTTGCTATAAGGAACTATACTATGAGTGCTCAAGCAAGTCAGCTGGAGTCATTACAGGTTCTTTCATGACTTCTCTTTCATGACTTAATTGTACTCTGCCATATATTTAACTGTCACAATGATGAAACGATGAAGTAAGTTGCAGCATCACAGGGACTAGTTCTTGGATATCTGGACCTTCTTTATGCTTACCAGGATTGCTGGATAGACATACTTTGTGATATGACATACTTTACATTTCCTATGAAAAGGGTCCATCTCTACCTAATATCTGCTACATTTTACGTATGAACTTTTTGCTTACTAGGTCAAAACTCTAATGCATTAATAACCTCTACATGTTTATTTCTATTTCATTCCTCTGTAGGAGGGGCTATGCAACTGAGAGGCAGAAAGGTTTGCTGATTGTTGAAAAGTTGGATTACCTTCAGTCCAGGCTTCTTCAACAAATCTTTTTCCTTGTATCAAAACCACTGGGGAAACTTGGAAAATGGATGAAAGAGGTGGTTGCTTCTCCAGTATTGCTTTGCAGCTGAATATTTTTAAAAAGCCAATGTATGATACTTACAGGTGCTTGATCCCAATCACATAAATAGCAAAGATCAAATGGCAGACCTGAGTCCACAATGAAAGCTAATATCTGGCCTCGTTGTGTGATAACTGAAACAACTCTGTGAATTTAAAACAAGTGTATCATAGACCTTAAAACTGCTATTCATTTAGTTCTTTTATTCAAATTATGATTTTGGTATTTGAGGTTTATTATTGATGATTACTTTGACATGTTATCATGCTGTTGTGACAGGCTGTCCAAAATGCTTCTCAGACACAAGAATTACAAGATTGGATTAAGAAAATGATGCTTTGGCTTGAGGAATTTCCTCGTTTCCAACAGTTATACTCTAAAAAGGAACAGACCTCTAATAACCCATTGGGGATGGACCAACTATCAGATAGTGATCTTCCTATTTGGCTGGCAGCACAGAGAGCAGTAAGTCGTTACGAGGGATTTCTATCACCTGTGGGACCTCGTGGAAGGCTTCTTCGAAAGTTGCTCACCTGGATTGGAGTTGTACCTCCTGTGCAAGAAACGACATTTGAACCTGAAAACGAGAATAACACTTCTGAACCTCGTTTAAGGTTCATTTTGTTCAAAATTTTTATCTTATTCTTCCTATAATATTGTCTCGAGTATGAAGCGTATAAAGAAAATTGAATGTTTAATAATGAGTTAATTTCCTGGTAGTGCTGTTGAGATATTGTGCAACTCTTGATGTCAATGGGTTTTTCTCGTTCAAAAACCATCCATGTTGATGTTCCTTTATGTTGATTAGAGTAAAATATGAAGAATAACATAGAAGAGGGATTGGGTTGTTTCCGCCAAACAGAATAATACTAGAAGATCATAAATAATGGCTTCTTGACTTAAATATATCATGTTCAAGCAATAGAACTACTCTGAACATATGATTTCAAAGTTTTTGAGAAACTGAAATATTAATCAAATTTGGAAATAAAGATCAATGCCAATTGTATCCATTGTACTTTTAGTTGTCTTAGCATTATTACGTTAATTACCAAGTTTTTTTTTTTTCACTCAGGCCGACTTTCTTATCAAGAATATCTCTTAGTGACATATGGAGACCTGCCACAAGAAAGTACTGTGGGAATGATGTCTGGAAAATGTTGAAGAGTTCTTTTTCCATTCTTCTCTCACAATCAGTTCTCCAGGTATGCTTCTTGCACATGATCAATTTGTTCTGCTTTGTCACTTGCTTTCTATATGAAATGAATTTGAACTAAAAAGAGATTGATGTGGTAACATGTCAAGTTTTTGACACTAAGTGAACATAAATTGTGTTGTAAGGCATAAATAAAATGTTCCCACGTGTCCCTAATGTGATTTCTGATATTTGTGTTTTATTGACAGGAGCCTGCATTCAAGGAATTGATTTTGTTATATACTGATGAAATGACCAAAAGTGATAAAGAAAACAAGATCCAGGTGCCATCCTTGCAGTTGAAGATCTATGAGAGAATTCCGATTCCAGATCTGCTAGTAATTACTTCTAACGCTGCAATGTCTGTTAATACTCTCTGATGTTGTATACTTGTCTATCTTATGAGATTCTAGCTTCTGTATAGAATACTTTAATTTGTTATTTAATTCTTTGTAGGTTGTATTCCCTCACAAAAAGCTATCTTTCCGGATCATAGACACGGTATGTACTGGTTAAATATCTTTCTTACTGAATATATGAGTTTCCATAAATAGGCTGGGTTAATACTTTCCAGTGTCTTGGGTACATTTCTGTAATATCACTCAACTGGGGAATCTAGGGTTAATCAAAGTGTTTACACCAGCTTATTCAGAATGAATTTGACAGTTTACATAAATTCATCTCTACCAAACTGATCGAATGTATTTCCATTAACTGTACAAAATTCTGACCGAAGTTCTAGCAAGTCACTATATGTTCCTGATTATCCAAACACAAGCTACCGTGATGAAGGGCCTTGAAGGTTCTACTGGCTTAAAGTATTAAATTACATTTATGGCCAAGTTTAGGACTTGTTACAAGTTTCTGATACGCTAATAAGAATCTTCTGTATTTATAGGTACGCTTGGATGTTGCCACTCTATTGGGGCTTGCAGCATATTTCATAAACTACAAATTTGAGAACATCTTATCTAACCCGTATGTATGTGAATGTTAACTTTTAAAACTTTGGCACATGACTGAAGTGTATAAATTTATACTTGCTATAGCTTGTTATTTATAGTTCATAATGAAAGGCAGTTTTAAGGAATTGGTTTTCCCTGTTTCCACTGTCCGCCACGTATCCAAATTCTTGAATTTGAGAGTTCCCCACCTTGCCCCCATTCTAGATTGGTTGCAGAGGCAGATGTTTTTCAATTTGATATGTTTACATTAATATTTCTTTCTACACAATGCAGATCAGCAATATTTCTTGATGTGATTGCTGTCACTGCTCTTATAATTTATGTGACCCGTGTGGCTTTGGGTTACAAACAGACATGGGATAGATATCAAGTGAGTTGACTTTACTATGTGAGTTATAGCTTGTGTTAAACATCAGCTTGGTATGAAACAAGTTGATTTATGTTCTGGGCTCTTCAAATGGTATTTAACAAGATGTTACTTCTGCAGCTACTGGTTAACAAGACACTATATGAGAAAACATTAGCAAGTGGCTTTGGCTCAGTTCATTTTCTTCTGGATGCTTCTGAACAGCAGCAAGTGAGAGGACCTTTAATGTGTTATTTACCATGATTATAGATATTAGAATGTGGACTATGATAGAATATAGCAACTTAATAATCTTCTAATGTTGTTTTCCTATTCTGTTTCTTTTACCTTAATTTAAAGGAACTAATTTACAAATTTCATTCTGACCCTGATACATACACAAGATTTTTGACTTGTCCCTAATCAGTCTTCGTAGTTAGACCCAAATTTCTATTCTCTTTATTACCTTTAGTTTGGCTGACACTCTTTGATTTACAAAGTACTTGTATTTAACATCTTTTGTCTAATTATTTTTCCTTTTGACTGATTGTTTTTTGCAGTATAAGGAAGCCATTCTAATGTATTCAATTTTGCTTAGAAAGAAAAATGCTCAGGTTTGTGTATCCTATTATTTATAATATTCTTCGTGGCAAATTTCTTTGACAGACTTCTGCATCACTAACTTGAATGGAATTAGAACTCTGGGATACAGTTATCAATTATGTTGTATCCTGTTTCGAAATTCTGATACTAACGTAGACAGGATTATTATAATAATTTTGTTTGGTGGCTATCATTTTTCTATTTTAGTTCTTTAAGTCAAACTTTTGAATTATATGAATGAAAAATTTTAGTCCCCAACTTCGTGAATTGCATAATGAAGCAGGAAGTAACACTTAACCTCATCTCTCTTCTTGAGTCTGGTTACTACTGAAGTTTTTGCTATCATAATTTATCTGCTTGAAAATTTAGGAACCTCAAATTCGTGGGATTGTAGCTGGTCTACATGAGGTCTCCATATTAACTAGTAAAATTTATTTTTTCCTATAGTTGATGGACTGCCCGATTTGGCCGCCACATCTTGCAGAATTAGCCTGCACGGCGGTGCTTGTGATGTTTATGATTCAATGTTTTCATTTTCCACATAATTACCATGGATTCCTCCTACAGGTGATTTGTCGCCGAAGTACTGGAGATGAGTGCGAGAGATTTATGTATGACGTCTTCAAAGTGAAGGTAATTTAAAAACCAAAGAAATATCAAGTAATGCCAGCTAAATATGTGCTAATCTGAATGAAAGGAATGCAGGTTGAAATGCCGGTTAATGAAGCCATAAGTACATTGCTTAGGCTTGGCCTCGTCAGAGAAACGACCACTGATGGAAGAAAGAGTTTGCAGGCTATTCACTGTGAGAAGGCACTTGAAGTCCTCAAAGAACGCTGGAACAGTTTGCTTGGTTAGCTATTTACGGATCAAAGTTAGCGTGAGAATTGAATTAAATATCTCTTGAAATTAACCATTTACAGACCAGATTATATTGGAAAAACCTACACAAACATAAATGTAAAGTATAGATCTTCGCCAGGAATTCTTCCCAAACTGTTATTCATTTGATCGTGTACAGCAGTTATCTCCAAGGTAACAAAACCCCAGTAGTTAGGGAAGCAAGGCCTATAATTTACGTCCAGTACTTCCTCTTCCTCTTGTGTTCATTTAGTTCCATTACTTTTTTAATAATGTTCATTTTGTGGTTTGAGTATAGTTGGGGTTAAAAAAGAGCGAATAGCACAAGTATCGGATGCTGTGCTTGCGCAAGTAGAGAATATACGTGAACATATGATGATACGCATTAAAATGTCGCACACCGAAGACGTATGATTGACAGAGTATGTAATTAATATACCCTAGATTGTAGCTGTAGCATCTTCATAAGATTGAACATGGTGGCAGATTGTAGCTTCATGCAATAATGTACTAGGGCTCTGCTGTTGTTCATTTATCTATAGACTTGAGATTGAACGTGGATGCACTGCCAGAGCCCGGAGAGCCAAGTCAATAAAGGATTCAGACAGCTGCGCCAAAACTAGAACAGGGAAAACAGATGGTGTAATGGCCAGGAAGGAAAGATTTCAACAGCTCTATACCTATTATTATAGCTTGAACTCTGCGAGCTTGTTGACACAACAAAGATCAACGAGAGGGCTGAGGACCCTTCGATGGGAAGAGAGGGCTGCATAATATATATATATCTCAACAGGTTTGGATGCTTTGTTAAGGCACATAAGCTGACCTTTTCAAAGTAAAGATAGATGTTAAGCGCAGGACAACTTCGAACTCGGAGAAACTAGGAGAGTAGCACCTTCAGGTTCCTGTATAACATAAGAACCAAAAACGTACACGAATGATATTGTTTCTTTAAATTCATATTATGGAACATCAATTAGGTTATGTTTCCGAAATCAGTTTTTTTTTCTTCTTTCATTTTATCAACTATTTGCTCTTTATCGGTTGTGTGCGGAAAGTGCCTACCTAAACCTTGTTCCTTTCAGGCAAATAGCATTTTCCGGAACGAGCTATGTCTGATGGCACTTCGCTAGTAGAGGAAGACGTAGCCGAGTTTACCCACAGCAGTGTTGGAATACTCATCGAATACCGTTAGCTAGAAATATAATGCCACCATTACTGATCCTGGCACTCAAGTTCATGGAAGATCCAAGCTTATTTCAAAAACATGGGCAGAATTTGATATATTTATGAATAAAATTAAGGAACGAAGGATCTTTTTCTTATTTATAAACAAATTTAAAATTATTAAATAAAAATTAAATAATTAATTTTTAACTACAGAATCTATTAAAGTAAATCTAACAAAAAATGTTCATCATCTTCATATTATGAAGTCCCGCAATGAAGCAAGATTTGGGGGCCTGATAGTACATAATCTTATCCTTATATTATAGAGAGACTATTTTCAGTAAGCTCATATTTAGATGTGACAGGATAATAATACTAATCTAGGTTGAAAGAGTAAATATATAAAGACTAGCAGTAAATATATATATATACATGATGATAATCATAATCTGCTATTATCTTTCACCCTATAAAGATCAGCTTTTCTCGTTACTAGTTTCGCTACGAGTCTTCCCTAATTAGTGCCCTGTTGAGAATGCGGTAATCTTACTGTTTTATACTTCCATCACGAAAATCTTTTCCCTATATTAAAAAAAAAACTCCTTAGGCAGTAAAGATAAGGCGTGAGGGTTTTATAGTATGTCGTTTATCCTTATCTTATCACGCTAGGCTTTTTTAATTCTAACCACCGCAACCGTAAAGGCCAACTCTCACGTATCTTTTTGATCGCCTCCCTCTAATTTTTACAAGTTCTCCATTTTCTCCTATTTTAGTAACTAAGGTTTAATCTTATACTGCGTCATAATCGAAATTAAAAAATAAAAAAGTTTGAAATTTTTTATAATTTATAATTAAAAAAACTCCTTAAATGAGATTCTATGGATAAATTAAAGTTTCATAAATTAACGCGCCTCTCACTTTGAAATGGCCTGCAAATCGCTACTATATCAGACCCTTCCGTTAGCTTGTCAGCGAACGACTCCTTTAGGGAGAGTTAAGAGCAAGTTTGGTTTTGGTACTGTAAGGGGATGTAGCAGTGGTAGTATTAGTAAGTCTTGGATTGGTGTCAGCAGCTCGTTCCCCGACGCCGCATTCGTAGTCCCCACCGACGATAAGTATGGGAACAAGCAGATTATCAGCATCACGCCTCGCCTCTACGACTATATTCTTTCCAACGTTCGAGAGCCTCCGGTACTCGTTGCTCTGCTCCTGCGGACCCATTTTTTCTTTTTGGTCGTTTTAATTGTTTATGGGTTTTTGTACGGCAGATTTTGCGGGAACTTCGAGAGGAGACGACTGGTATGCGTGGCAGTCAGATGCGGGTATTCACTTATTTGGGTGTCAGTCAGTTCAGTAAATTGTGATTTGGATAATGACAAGTTGGTTAACTCTGGGTTATCTGGGATATAGGTATCTCCCGATCAAGCTCAATTGCTTGCGATGCTTGTGCAGATTCTTGGTGCTCAACGCTGCATTGAACTTGGTGTTTATACAGTAAGCATACATGGGGGGATTTTTGTTGTGTTAATTCGGGGAATAGAGAGGCACTTGATGAGAAAGCTAATTGATTATGTTAGAATGATATGATTTGATTCGATGATTTTCTGCTGTTCAGGGTTACTCGTCGCTGGCTGTTGCTTTAGCATTGCCAGAATCAGGTTGTTTAGTTGCATGTGAAAGAGATGAAAAAGTTCTCCCGGTTGCTAAAAGCTATTACCAGCGAGCTGGTGTTTCACACAAGGTCTTACATTTCCCTTCTTTGATAAACTTTATTACGTTAGATATCTAAGCACGGTCACCGAAGTAGTAAACACTTGCCTTAGAGATTGAACAGCTAGCCTCTCGCTTTCTGGAAATTGTGGAGCTATCATCACAAAACTTTGCAGTTTTATACATGTTTGCTGCTTTTACGGATATGTGCATAATGCTGGAATATTTCTGAAAGTAGGTCAAAGTGAAACATGGAATGGCAGCAGATATTCTAAAATCAATGATTATGGATGGTGAAGCTTGTAGGTATTCTCTTCAATAGAATTTAGATCTCTGATTCTCTCCCCTAGTTTCTTCAGAAACCAATGTCTTCTTTCTTTGAAACTAAAATTTTCTCATACTTTGTACAGCTATGATTTTGCATTTGTCGATGCTGAGAAGAGAATGAATCAGGAGTACTTCGAGCTGCTGTTACAACTGGTGAGACAAAACATAATGTTAGAGACAGTTCAGTTTATTTCCACTTTCCTTGCATACATTGTCAAAATTTCTTGTCCTTATTTGGTAATAACAATCATCAGTCGCCTTGCAGGTGAGGACTGGTGGTGTCATTGCAATAGACAATGTCCTTTGGCATGGAAAAGTTGCTGACCCCTTGGTACGCATGTTTACTGTCACTCGTAAGATGTTGACCTATTATGCATTGTTGGCTATTCTCATCTTTTGAACAGGTTAATGATGCCAAGACTGTCAGCATTAGGAACTTCAACAAGAACCTAATGAAGGACGAACGTGTAAGCATTAGTATGGTAGGTACCAAAACATTTTGTGTTGTCTTGTGAAAATCCTGTATTGCTTTTCTTAGCATTGATAACCTTAGGTACCTATTGGTGACGGCATGACAATCTGCCGCAAAAGATGATCTGATCTGCTACTCAATTCCTTTACAACTGAGATTTCCCTCCCGGAAGCAAAGGGCATAAATATATAAAGTTTGAGTGTGGAAGTCAAATGAGGTATTATATTTGATTATGTAGTGGCATTGGGAAGAAGTTGAATCTTGAGGTGGTATTGTTATCGGCGGAACTAAAACTCGCTTTGTGGATGACCAACAGAATAGAACCCAAATGTAATGTCGAATTGGCATTTGTTGTTTTTCTAAGACAACATGGGCTGTTTCTCTTTCGTTTGTTCTATACGTACTTTGTGGTATTATACTAGGGAATTGTCCTAATGAGAAAAGATTCATGATGTTTTGGGATCCAATTGTTCATTATCACAGTATATGAAGTGGGTGACTTCCTCAATCCTCATGGAGTAGATATTTACATTTTGTAGCATTTAGTGTTCTGAATTAGCTGCCTATACTGTCTTCATATGGTAGTGTCCTTAAACCATCTGGCAGCAAATTCATCCATTGTTTTCCTCGTTAGAGCAACAAACTCATCCATTATTTTTTCGACAATGGAACAAAAAATCCATACTTTTCAATAGAGAATCAAATTCAGCTTTGTCAGATGGATTTCATACATTTTCTTCACTGAAACGTCTTCTGATTTTGTTCTAAAGACAATGTCTTATTTGTGCTAAGGAGATCAATACAAATAGCCATGTTATAAATAACCGCTGCAAGTTCCAATTTTCCATTTGTTGTTACAGAGGTCAGGTGCAAGAAGGGGTAATGCATACAAATGGATAGCAAGAAATATGGACAAGGAGTCGATGGTCGAAACTAGCGTTTCAATTTCTTAATCCTATATATCGCAAGCCCATCCAGCCTCAATTTCAATTGTCGGGACCGTGTTCATTTGCTTGGTTCCCCTCGTTAGCTCCACCATCTTCTCTATCCCCATAGTTCACCCAAGGCAACATTGATTCAAATAAGACAGCCAATGCATTGCGATTTGCAACATCTCGCAGAGGACCACCATTTTGTGGATTTATGATTAGTTCTCCATTTTGCTCCCTCAGGCGAGGATCAACCATGAAATTTTGCAGATTCTCAGGAGGAAGCGTAGGCACTACATCAGAGAAGTCTGAAACCAGCAGATGTGCATACCTGCAAGGCAAAAAGTTGAATTGAAAGGGGAAAAAAAAAAAGGTCAATTAGGCTCACAGGTGTAGAAAGCAGCTTCATATTTGCATCAATGAGCTTCACACAGTGACTTAACGTTTTCCTTGTAATTCTTGTAATCGACATATTCTAACAATAAGATAAAAAACAGCAGGTATTTTATGTAAAGGACGCCACAACTACATAGAAATTCTTACTCGTTGTTTTCAGAAGAAAAAGCTTCTTTCCTGACACAAGCCCAATCCTTAGCTTCGATGCTACTATGTTCCAGAGTTTCAATTACATGTAATGCTGCATCCCGAAGCAACCTTTGCACATCTGGAAGTCTCCATATGATATAACTTCTTTCAACATATATACTGATCAGATGATCCAAGGAAGGGGAACCTGTTTTCTCTTTTCGAAAGAAAGAATTCTGTAGTAATTTTGTCCATGTTTGGTCTTTTAAAGGTACCTTGTCTACTAGCTTTTTGAGGACTGAAGGGTGAAGCATCAAGGCCTGCTTCATCAGATCAAAGGGAGTAGCCTTTGCAGTATGAGCACAAACTTCCTTTGAGGTTTCGTGTTGTTGAAGATAAAATCGACAAATGGCCAGTGAATATGAGAAATTTGGAAATAACCAAATAGAGCTATCACTTTTATACTCTTCAGAGAACCTTTCCAACCATGCATACTCCTCTGCCCTCAAAGCAAAGTAGTCAATGCAGAACATAGCCCCCATTGGATCATCTGTGTCCAATGAAAGCAATAGTTTGCATATTTCAAGGGCTGAACGATGACAACCACGCCTATCCATGTTTTTCATGTGAGTGAACAGTGTTGTGAACAATGGCTTGTTTGTTTCATGGCTGATCTTCAATTGGCAATTGCCTTGCAAGGGTGTGAACATAGGATGCCAGGCACACTCCAAAGCATATAAGCTCTTGGCAATAGCATCAGCTGACATTTGATGCTCACCCACAAATTTGAAATAGTCAGCCATTGTTATGAGTGAATCCAAGTGATAAGGGTGGTACACTAGAATGCTTGCAATGCCATTCAGATCATGAATGGCTTTGGCTGCTTCAAATGCTTTCTGAGCTTGATCATAGGAAGATGAATGCACATACCTATTTCAGTAGACCAAATCAAAATTAGGAAAAATTGTCAGTCCTAACCTTGAAAGTATATGATCTAATGTAATAAATAGAGGAGAAAAGTGGAGGATAAAATGACATCGAATGAACCAACACTTCTTAAAACTAAAACCAACTCCAAGCATAAGCCAAAGCAAATACATTTTAAGGACAATTATTTTAATCAGGTGTCGGGAAATATACCTATGACAACATAGACAATGTTGGACTCACAGGAAAAGCCAACACCAGCAAATGAGACCACATAGAAAATATAGCAGGACACCTCATCAATTCTATTTTGTTCTTTTTTACTGTTCATCATTATCCCTTTTCCTTATTTAGGTGCTACAGGTTGGAAACTGCTAGGTTTGTTACGAAAGAGTAAAAGAAAAGAGAGAGAGAATGAAATTGAGTGTTAAATATCTTCACAAATCATGAATAAAAATTATTCCTTTCTCACAAATTTCGATCCTTATTATTGTCTTCTACAGACAATACTGAAAATACATCTGTGTATATTCTACAAAAGACTGCAATTGTGACACTAGCAGGGATTTCAATATATGACAACATAACAATGGCAGAATTAGAGAACGAAAGGTAAGATCTATAAAATAGAACAGAATAGTGAAATTGTAAATCAGAATTATGCAAACAATGGATGCTTACCTAAAGTTGTGGTACCCATCTTTGCTGTCCAGAAACTCCATTGACAAAGATCCATCCCAGCGGGGCCAATGTTCTGATGGCGTTATCAGAATAGTTTTTCTAGTATGAAGGGTTCCACGTCTACCCCCACGAACTTGTCTAGAATTGCTGCCTTGATTACTTTTCTCAAATGACTTCACCACTTTTGCACCAAATATTCTTTTTAATTCATTCTCAGGATTCAAACATTTGGGATCCACTTGTAAGATGGATGCTGCACTTTGTTTAACAACTTTATTAGGAAGTTTCGTATTTTCTACTTCCGTCTTGACAGGATCTGGTTGATTTAAGGACAAAGTTTTTAATGCTTCATCCAGTGAGTCTTTGACTTGATTAGCACGTGAAGATGGATCTTGCTTGTTTTTCTTCTTTTTCTTTCTCTTTGATTTGGCACCAGTTGTGCTGGTCACCTGAGAAAGTACTTGTCTACTCCCATCTATCTTGGAAGTCTCAGTTTCGATATTCATATCAGAATCACTTCTCTGTGCCTGATATTTCACGTTTGGAACTCAAAATATTAAATTAAAGTGGGACAGTGCATCTCAAAATTTAACAATAATAATAGCAACACCGGCAGGAAACGAACGATTAGCATGCTTTTTTCCAATTACCACTGCTCTTCTCCTTAAAACCAGAAAATTTGACCTAATTAAGAAATATGAAGGCACCTGATAGTCACTCACTTATCACAAACACCGACTAACGCGGCTCACTAACGACACAAATCCTAAAGCACCTAGTTTCTCCAGTATTAATTTTCAAATAACAACCGATCAGATTGAGAAAGTTGGAGGGCAGAGAAGGGGAATGAATGAAACCTGGTCGTCGTCGGCCTCGTCGTCGTTGTCGGCGCCCTCATTGAGGAGGTCAAATGGATTAACCACGCGCGAACCAGAGAATTCCTCCTCCTCCTCCTCCTCCTCCTCCTCCTCATCAATATCTTCAACTTGAATTCGCTGCTCTTGCTCTTTCAAGACTTTCTTCAGTAACCTCGCCGACATATTTCTTGCTAAACCAACGCAAATAATCAAACCCGACTCCGAGCTTGTGTTCTACTTCTACAGCTCTGTTGGTTTTCCATATACATGGTATTTATATCTGTGTGTGCGTGTCTGATATCGGATTGCTGTCGATCTTGGGCCTCCGGATCCGCCCCAAGTATTCGGGCCTGCATTATTTAAAAACGGTGGCGTTTTCAGTGAGTAAAGGGGGAAGAATGTTAATAATTATCAAAAAATAGAAGGATGGTTCTGGGTTGATAAGGTCAGGTTACACTTTCTTCTTTATTTTTCCACTCTCTGTCGCCTCTCTGTCTCAGCCTTCCTCGACAAAGAGGTTGGTCTTAAGTCCCTGCTGCTTCGTCTTTTTTCCATTGCCCCTTTCTTAAGCTTCAGTTTTTCAGCTTTTCAGCAAAATAGGGTTTAGGGTTTATCAAAAAAGGTTGAATTTTCTTTTGTAATTTGCTTTGACTCCTTGTGGGCAGATATCGATGGGGTCCCTAACTCGCGAATGGGTTGGATTCCAGCAGTTCCCTGCTGCTACACAGACCAAACTTGTTGAATTGTTTGGAAAATTGAAGGAGGAGGTTTCATTTCTGTCTTTAAGTATTGTTTACTGTTGGTTATGGTTTGACACTTCATCAAATTGTTTCGGTTTTAACGATTATTTTGTCTTGTTTCTGTTTGATCGGGTTGCAGGGTGTGGGTAGTTTGACAATCCTTGTCATGGGCAAAGGTGGTGTTGGAAAATCTTCAACAGTCAATTCACTCATTGGGGAGAGAGTGGTCAACGTGAATTCCTTTCAGGTGTTAATCTGCTCTGCCCTATTATCGGGATAGGTGTTAGGGATTTACATGCAATTGATTTCGTACTTGTGTATTGTAGTAACATTGTTGTAATGCAGTCGGAGGCCTTGAGACCCGTGATGGTTTCACGCACTAGGTCTGGATTCACCTTAAACATCATAGACACGCCAGGCCTTGTGGAAGGTGGTTACGTTAGTTACCAAGCACTTGACTTGATTAAACGGTTAGTATTTCTGAGACCTGTCTGTTTTAAATGTCTATTATTGCCTGCGTTTCATGCTTTAGGAGATTTTTTATTGTTTATCTCGCACTGTTTTGAGTTGACTTGCTGACTATGGCTACTAATCAGGTTTCTTTTGAACAAGACGATAGATGTGCTGCTTTATGTTGACCGCTTAGATGCATACAGAGTGGATGACTTGGATAAGCAAATAATTGGTGCTATTTCTGATAGTTTTGGTAAAGAAATATGGCGCAAAAGTTTGCTTGTCCTCACTCATGCCCAGCTCTGCCCACCTGATGATCTTAGTTATGATGTCTTTACTGCTAGAAGATCAGATGCTGTCTTGAAGACAATTCGGATAGGAGCTCGGATTAGAAAACAGGATCTTAAGGTACAACAATTTGTTTGGGGTGTATTTATGGATACTGGACTTTGGGGAATGGTTCAGGGGACAGCTAGTAAACATACGGAGGAAGGAGAGGCTAGGGTTGCATCAAGATTGCTCAAAACTCAATTTTAGGACCCTCCATGAAAGGATTAGCCTTAGTGGTCATTCTATAAGCACAGTCTGTCATAGATAATAATGAGCGAGATACTTCCAAACTGGATAAGAAATTATGTGATTGGCTGAAAAAACTAAGTTCAGCTTCTCATTGGTCGTAGTAATATAAAGAGATAAGCTGATACTCAAATTCTTTTCTTTATTTGGCATTTTTGTTAAGTGAAAAGAATGGTGTTATTTCTAAGAAATATCACATAGATGATTTTGAACCTCAATTGAGAGTTTAGTAGCTTATTTGTCTATGGAGTACCTTCTAAAAAATGGAGTGACAGAGACGTGAATCATATCCTTGAATCCTCCTTCCTGTCTTATACACAAATATTTGTTCGACAAAGAACCTAATGTTGAAAGGCAGAGTTGTTTGGTTGATCTGGAAGAAATTACTGCTTCTGTTTGGGATGACAACAAAGGTTCAGTTTTCTAGTGTTATGGGCTTCATAAAGAAGGGCTAACTAAGTGTGTTAAGTTTTGTTCGTTGGTATATGATGGACCTTTTATTTTTAGGGAATAATACAATGCAGATTAACTATGCTAGAAAAGATTGAATGTTGCATCATATGTCTAAAGAAGAGATTTGAGGTTACAAGATAGGGTTTTTGATAGCCTAAGATCTAAATTATCTGGATGAAGGTGTTTGTAGGAACCAGCTCAATTGCAGGTATTAAGTGGACTGCTTTCTTGTGAGAATTGGCTAGCTCGGTATAATACTTGAGAACTAACTACAATCATGGAAATAGGCATCCAGTAGTGTTGTACATTGTTGCATGTGATTTTACAGTAACGAAATTTTTATATCCTGCGTAGTAACCATTTTTCACATTAATGCTTGTAGGATTCCTATATTCCTGTTGGTTTTGTTGAGAATAGTGGGAGATGCAACAAAAATGAGAAAGATGAAAAGGTAAGGTGGCTAAGATCTGAATTTAACTATTGGTGTATGAAGTTGATTATTTATTGTCAAATTGCTTGTTTTGTATGTAGATTCTCCCAAATGGTGATGCTTGGATTCCGCATTTGGTAAAAGAGATAGTTGGGATTGCAACAAATGGAAACAAAGGGATTCTTGTTGACAAAAGGTTGGTAGATGGATCTGAGTCAAATGACAGGGGAAAGGTGTTGATCCCTCTCATTCTTGGGGTTCAGGTAAAAATTTGTTGGGTTCTCTCACTTTGAGTTTTGGACTAATGATTCAATACATGTGTACCATTTTCCGTGATCGTTACCCATCTTGCAGTGGCTCATCGTCAAATGGATTCAACGAGCAATTAAGGATGACATTGCAAAGGGTGGGAGGAATTTGTAGGCTCTGTCCAAGCATCATGCTATTTAGCTGCAAGTTCACTTCTAACTTGGTTCTCAAACAGTCAGACTCGTTTCTTTGCTCATGCCCCCCTTGCGTTCTTTCCAATCATAAGTTCTTGTTACGTCCTCCTGAGTATTTCTGTGAATCGTGGCTGCTGTCTACTTTTTGTATTCTTCTCAATGATCGGATGTTAGGGAAAAGGGATTGATCTCTGAAGTTGAGTGTATCGTTCGAGCTTTTGACATAATTACATATTACGTTGCTTTTTTGCTTTTATTTTTCGTATCCTACCGTTTCTCCAATTACACGAGCTGGAAGTTCTAATCGTCCAACCCTTGATTATCTGGCTGCTGATCGATCCCGGACATGCATCACTTCCGCCGTAAATGTGTGATATAGGGGATTCTGTGGGTGCACAAACTCAATGTCATTGCACGATATGCAGACTCAAATGTCATTGCACAATACTTAAACTCCCCCTGCTGGACTTCGAAGCTCACAAGACTTGTTACCCTTTTCTTGATTCCGTGAGGAGGCTGTGATTCCTCAAGCACAAACCAATGTCATTACATAATGTCTAAGCAATGTATACTCGAGGACCCACTACCGATGAGTCTTAGGAGAAAGTGATTCCGCCAACCTATGCATGCTAAAGACAACAAAATAGTCCTTGTTGGGCCTTATTTGGAAGCCATTTTCTGCGCAGGTTGCGGATTGAGCAGTAAGGTTATTCCAGGTGAAGGAAAAGGATGGAGGGTGGACCGTAGAAAGTGGAAAGTTTAGATATGCATACTTTTGTGCCTTGTGGATAATCATTAAGCAGTCCACTTTAGGCCTCTAACATCATTAGGGACACCATTAAAGTAGTTAATGCTTTCATAATTGCACGCTCTGTAGTTCATGGATTTGGATTACACGAGCCTGATAGCCGTTGGTGTCATGTCTTTATTTCTTCAGCACCTTTTTCTCTCCAGTGTGCCAGAGTTTAGAGAGATCCCACAACGTTTAAAGGGGACAAACAAGCAATGGAAAATACAATCTAGGTTTTGTCGTCGATCTGTCCAGGCACAGGTTTCTGCGTGAAGATTCCCAGGAGGAGGAGAATTTGCAATCATTTAGATCGAATTCTCTGTGTATAGATCTGTATATAATGTTTGCAAAAAGATTATTCTTCCATCCACATCCTGCAACTAACCAGCTTTTTGTAAAAGAAGATTAAGATGATTCAACAAATCAATTAATTGTGTTACTAACTTTTTTTCTTTTATCACAAAAACAAGCTTGATTGCAAACTATGATTAGCCCTATATGAGATTCTGAACTAGTCAAATTGATAGTGAACGTAGGGTCTAAACCATTATTAAATCTCAAGCTTGATTGACTGTGGGTTGCCTGTAGCCCCGTTGCATTTGAAAGAGAATCAAACCTAACAATGTTGTCTTGAAATGTCTCTCCCCTTACTTTTTAGTCAACTTAATTAGTGCATAAGATTTTTTACCTTACAAACGAGTCCTATGCAAGAATAAGGCTGCGTATTATCAAACTTTTCAAACTCTATTTTACTGCGATACTTTAAGATACAACAATGATAACGACGAAAAAAAGATTATTTTTATAAATCTAAGTTATGATTTTATAGTCACAAAAGAAGTAACTTTATCTTCACTTTTAATCTCAATCATAAATATAATAAAATCGTATAGTTATTTCAAGTAGGCCTTATTAACGGTTTATATTAAAATAGCTTAATATAAATTTAGCAAAAAATTAATATTATAAAATATTTTTTATAATTTGAAATGATAAAAGTATTGTTTAAAATAAACATAATCACACCCCAAAGACTGCAAGCTGTTTTTCTGATTGCTATTTAACAGTCTTCGAGTGTTAAGAGGGGCACTGAGCTGAGACACGACAACATCGTCAAAATGGGTAGAAATTTGGACAACGCAGCGATTGCTGTCTTGGTGCCACTTCCTTCAGTTCTCTTCTACCTCTCTTTTCTTAGCAGTTATCATGCAAGTGTTAGCCATGACACTTCTTTGTCTCCTATGTGGTCATGGTGCGTTGACCACCCCTTTCTCCTGGCCAATGTACTCTTCTTCTTCAACGTCAACGTCTTCTTCTGGCTCATTAGCCACGTCCAGGAGAGCCACTGGGTAAATTTTGCTTTAGTTTCATTTTTTGTCCCATCTCTTTCTTTTTGCTTCTTTGCTAGTGTTAACTTTGTAACTCCTTCCTTGTGCAGATGATAAGTTTGTACTGGACTGTGATACCGGTTTTGCTTGTTCATTACTACGCGATGTACCCATTAGCTCAGTACAACTATTGGAGGTCGAGAATTGTGATAATAATCACATTGGTCTGGAATATGAGGCTTAGCCATAGCTATTTTAGGCGGGAAAATTGGCAGTGGGGTGCTAGAGAAGACTGGAGGTTCAGTGATTTGCGTCGCCGATATGGCAAGCGTTGGTGGTGGATTTCGTTTTTCGCTGTTTATGTCTCGCAGCAGGTAGTTAATCCCTGCTTATACTCACTGTTAAATGTTAATGATGACTGTTGTCGGGTTGATCAGCATAATTAACCTGCCATGAATTGTTGCAGATAGGAGAAGTATAAGCAATAAAAACTTGAGCTTTCGGGTGTTTTTGCTTATCCTGTGATTTTCCCATTTGCAGGTGTATCTACTTGGTCTATCACTTCCTTTATACATTATTCATTTGGTTGATAAGCCGTTGAACATCTGGGATTTTATAGCTATTGTGGTTTGCGTTGTTGGCATCGTGATAGCGTACTTTGCTGATACCCAACTTCATGTTTTTGTGACTAAAAACAAGAAATTAAAAGAGCTTGGTAAGCCACTGGTCCCAATTCTTAATAGCGGCTTCTGGTACTACTCTAGGCATCCGAACTACGTTGGGGAGCAATTATGGTGGTGGGGTTTGGTGATATTTGCATGGAACCTGGGACATGGGTGGACATTTATTGGCGCTCTTATTAATAGTCTGTGCTTGGCCTATGTCACTTGGCTAGTTGAACAGCGGATGCTTAGAGAAAAGTGCAGAGCTGAAGCTTACAGGCTATATCAGAAGACAACTTCGGTGTGGATCCCTTGGTTCAAGCCATCCGCTATTGCCAGAAAAGATAAGGATAATTGATCTGGTTTTATATGAGAGTGCTGAATTATGTTTGCTTGTTTATGCTCTGCACTACTAAATGATCTGTCGTTCTTCTGTATTGTTCATAAAAAATGATGTCATCTAGACATGCATAGCTTGTGAATTTTCTGCGTCAGTGTGGCGTTCAGTCTTTGATCTGAACCCTTTGAGAATATGTTGTAAATGGAAGATCAAAATTTTCATAGATCTACCAAATTAAAGTCTGTTTATTATATACAAAATTACAACGTAATGTATAAATATTTTTTAAATTTCCCGTTGCTAATCTCAAAGGATTAAATAATTTAATAACTATGTATATATCTCAAAATATGCATGAAATAATATCAAAATCTTACAGTTATATATCCATAATCAAATTTATGTTACATAATTGAAGTTTATCAGGCATATTAGTTATCCTTTGTACCTAAAATCCTCTTCCAATCCTATTCCGAGCCAAAAATGATATCGTTTTATGTGTATTTACACTTAAAACGACGTCATTTTCTGCATGAAACAGAATGTTTAGTGCAGATATGAACCCATGAGTTCAAAAATCCAACGGTAAACAATAGATTCGACTACAAACTTGAACTACTGGAAGTATGATGCCAAAAAAATCCTTTTCTAAGTGAAGCCATTGTCTAACAAGTGAATCCATATCAAATTGTAGCATTCAATGAACTCAACAAGTATCCGGGAGTTGTTATCATTGGATCGTGCGGGTCAGTCATATGTTTCGGGAAGCAAATCGTTGTACGGATTGGTTAGCCAATTATAACTATTGCCGGTTCAATGAAGCTATCGAAGGACTGTCGATGATACTCTTTGCCGATTCGATTAGGGTAGTCTTGTCCCGTGTCACCACTCTTTAATTCTTTACTTTGAGCATTTGCCCCGTTTCTTTGAACAAAATAAAATAAAATTCCACAGTTACTACTTTTTTATAGTAATACATAAGAAAATTACGAGCTTTTGATTAGTACTATGAAATCTGAATCGTTGGTTTGGAAAATCTCGAGTACACTGGTTACCTAAAACATTATACAACTATGATGCCTGGAAAGTAACCACGAGGATTCTCTGGTACCAGATTCTGATAATTGTAGGACGAGATTATTTTAAGGAAAAGCCTGTGAAATCAACAACTATATAAAGTAGGCTGATTCTGACATTAGATTTGCCATAGCTTAGTACTTGCAACTCAAGTTACCGTTTCCCCAGAAGAAGAGCACGCTTGTGTTTGAAGTTACAATTTTTGTCCAGGTGCAAGAACGTGCTTTGGGTTGAATTGATCAAAAGTGTTAGTTGAGCTGCCAATCCATCAACTCAGTCGCATGGAGGGGGCAGGGGATGTGTAGGCTGTGTTCATTGGCCATGGTATTATAAATCACTTCTGTGTCTGCTAAACACGGCCATGGAAAGGAAGGAAGGAAGGAAGGTTGGATGGCTTTCCTAGGAAAAGACAGAAAAAGGAGTTCTGTCGAGTCCTGATGATATGGACCTCTTAACCGTAGTCTGTAGACTTTGAGCTCCTCTGGAACGGTAAACACAATGAAAGGGAAGCTTGTCCTAACAAGATGTGTATTTTCACCGGGAAGCATCAAGCATGCCCACTAATGCACTGTAAGTCTGAAACCACATGATTCGGCGATCCGTAAATTGATTTCCTTAAGTTTGTCAATCCTAAAAATAAATAGATCTCACAAACTTTAATTGGTCATAGATTGTCAAATCAGTTGGTGAATCGAAAACAGTTACGAACAGGTAGGCCTAGTCCACCGAATTCTGTTCTTGTGCGTGTGATTGTGTACTTTACCCTTAATTCAGGGTTAGGGTTCGGTTTAGGGCCACCAAGATTTGAAGAAACTCATGTCTCGATTCGGCTCGCTGTGCACCATCATTTCTGTGCTATCCCTTTTATGCGCGCCGGTCGTGCGATCGGAGCGTGACACTGCACTGGTGATTCAGCAAGTAACCGGCGACAAGGAGAGCAGCGGTGGCGTGTGCCTGTCACTCGCAGCGGTGTCTTGCCCGGTAACATGTTTCCGCGTGGATCCAGTCTGCGACGTGGATGGTGTGACCTATTGGTGTGGGTGTCCGGAGGCCAGGTGTCACGGCGTTGAAGTAGCGAAATTGGGAGCTTGCGGTGTGGGGAATGGTGGTAGTGCTTCTCTTCCTGGTCAGACGCTTCTGTTGGTTCACACAGTTTGGCTCTTCTTGCTTGGCTTTTTTTTACTTTGTGGACTTTTTTAGATTAAAAAAATAGAGGAACTAAAGGAATTCTATTGTACTTACTAATTCTTTGTACCTCGTGAACTGGGCATGGAGACATATGATTGGAAATGGCTGTGGTTAACAGGAAGAACCTGAAAGAATCTTATTGCTATAGCATTTACATCGCAACCTTAGTGCTTCAATTATGTTTCTTTATCCACGCTTAGCAGTAGTGCAATGGTGTTTCTGGGAATATCTGCCACATTTTGTTCATCAGCTTTTCACGAAACCACAGATGCATCATCAGGAAGCTTGTGTAGCAACGAGGTACAGTTTCCAGGAATCCTGGTGTTTCCAGGAATATCAGCCACATGTTACTTTGTCTTCCCTTAAGGATCAACATTTTGTTCATCAGCTTTTCACGAAACCACAGATGCATCATCAAGAAGATTGTGTAGCAACGAGGTGTAGTTTCCAGGAATCCAAGCACTTGGGATGTCTTTGCCATCTCAAGTGCATAATAGCCTTTTTGAACACATTCCAATTGCAGTCAAAGCTGCAGTGTTCCAGGCATTGTCTTGTTGGAACTTGATGATACTTGGGACTAAAGAGCAAATGCCCCTTAAGAATGGTATGCGAAGCAATCCAACGCATTGTCTATCAAACGTGCGTTTCATTAGCTGCAATAATTCTTGAACCAAACGAGAATTTTACTTTAGGAATCATCCTTTGGGCGCATGATTGACGCCTTCTCGTACCTTTGTTTATCAATTTCTTTTGCCAAGAAGTCCAAAGTTGTGTCAGTGACATGGTTAGGTAAGCAGCCTGCATCCAACATCATTTTCAAGAAATTATATGCATCTTTCAAACGGCCCGCCTTGCTATGAACTTCAATCATTGTGTTATAGGTAACAACGTCAGGATTTATTCCACTACTTTTCATTTGCTCAAAGAGCTTCACAGATTCGTCGATCCTGCCAGCCTTTCCAAGTGCATTAATCAAGGTGTTGTACATAATTATGTCCAGGTAGCCACCTTGCTTCAACAGCTTATCTAGGACAGAGCTTGCTAGGTCTGCTCTTCCCATCTTTCCCAACCCTTGAATTATCATGTTGTACGTAGCTACATCTGCAGGGCAAAGCTTCTCGTCCATTTCACCAAGGACATCCCATGCCTCGTTTAAATAGCCCTTCTTGACAAAAGAACTCATGACAGAGTTATAAGTGTAGCTCACAGGATTCACACCCATATCTCTAAATATCTCAAACAACTTGCAGGCTAAGCTCAGCTTCCCCTTGGCCAGAAATATTGATAAGAAAGTGTTAACCATGTCAATATCAAAAGATCCCACTCCTTTATCATCAACTCTTTGCCCTCTAGCGAAGGAAAACCGTTGGGAACAACGTTTAGTTGACTTCATTTGATTGGCCAGATAATCCATGTATGGGGATGATGACCAGTCGTCAGTTTCAGTTGGCGAGCTTTTCTCATTCTCATCTGAACCACAACTCTCTAAGTCTGAGGAGGTTATTAACCCGATGATCTCATCGATATCACCTTTTACAGGGAACAATGGCATGTAATCCTTTCTTCTATTTTGTTGACTTTTTAATAAGGCGTCCAAATCTATCTTCCACTTTAGAACATTTGATACTAGATTGCCGTCCCTAATGTGCTTCATCAACCTCTCTGTCCAATCCCACCTACCTTGCTTGTGAAATCCAATCAAGAGTGATGTTATGGTAACTAGGTCAACTACGAATCCCCTCTCCTCCATTTCTTCCACCAAATCCAATGCTTCCTCAAGCTGATTTTCCCTACAAAGTTGCAAAACAATAATGCTGTAAGTTATAGCATCAACGAACTTGCCTTTCTTCTTTAAATCACAAAACAAAGTGTAGGCAGCCTCAGCCCTTCCATTCCTACACAACCCATCAATCAAAATATTGTAAGTCCAACATGAGGCTCTCACCCCATCTTCAACCATTTTCTCAAACAGCTGACACGCTTCGATAACTTTCCCTGCCTTGAGCATCCCATCTAGAAGAGAATTGTACACTGGAGTATCTGGTAGAAATCCATCATGCTGCATCTCACTAAAAACCTTCATTGCATCATTCACTAGATATGATCTAGAGCATCCGTGGACAAGTATTCGATATGTAAAGGCATCAGGTTCATGACCAGACACTCTTAATTCCTCATAAACAATAAGTGCATCTTTCACTTTCCCAACCAAGCAAAGCACATGAATTAAGCTATTATAGGTGCACAAATCAGGACCAGCAGAACCACAACTCAAACTCTTTTCCTTCATCTCATTAAAGAGCCCGAAAGATGCACCTAAATCACCCCAGCAACCAAATGCATGAATGCAAATATTGTAACCCCAAGTATCCAACTCAAATCCCTTATTTTCCCTCAGTTTATCGAAAACCTTATTGAATTCTACTCTCTTGTCAGCCTTTCTAAGTGCGACTAACAATGCATTACATGCAATAGAACCAGGAAGTGAAACACCATTCACATCATTGGCTTCATGAGTTGCACTTTTAGCATCTAAAAGCTTGAAAAAGATGGACAAGGCTGAAGATAGTTTCTTTTTCTTAGCAAGTGCCACAACAACAGGATCATATACATTTGGGTTCAGGTTAGCTCCTAATTCCTCCATATAATCAAGAATGTCAAGTGCAAACTCAAACTTACCCATTCGTATAAATTCATTAAGTAAAAACTTAAAAGTCTCAGACCCAACAATCACGCCATCATTCTTCATCGACTTCATCATATTGGGCACCTCATCAAAATACGCAGAGCGGCACAAAGTGCGGAACATTTCAGAGTAAGTGCAGGCATTGTGTTTGTAATTATGTCTCATAGAACACCATCTGAAAAATTCAATCTTCTTAAACGTGTCAAGTGAACGTTTGCGCAGTATTTGGACAACCAAAGTTTCTGAGAGGGGTATAGAATTCGAGTCTAGTTTGCGAGTACCTGACTCGCGGAGAGCCTTGGTGACAGAAGCTATCAGGAGTACGTTTTCTAGCTGAAGCCACGAAGAAGATGGCACGAGGTGTATGCTTCGTTTCACGGATTTCACCGAAAGATTGAAACTCAATAACCCGCCTCCTTGGATGACGGTTGTGCATCCTGACATCGATCCACTCGTTTTCTTTCAAACGGAGACGCAAGTACGGCGATCTTCTGTGGGAGGCATTGGCAAAAGCTACATTCCTGTGTTAAGCTAGAGCGTGCAAAAAGGTCCAATCTTTGTTAGATTAGAAGGTGAAGTTGGGTTGCGAAATATGATACCAAACTTGGATATAAGATTGGATTTTGGTAAGCTATTGTATGTTATTGATTCATAATGGGTCATTATTTTGAATAATTTTTTAAAATTATGAAATAGTTTCTATTTTTTTTAATTTGTAAAATAATTCATTATTGCATTGTGCAATTATACTTTATATTTTTAATTCTATCGCTAAAAATTATAATAATAAATAATAACCACAATTAATATAATATAACAATATTATTTAAGATATTTCACA
>JANZLF010000004.1:5810336-5823290 GCA_026546835.1 Erythroxylum foetidum | reverse complement strand
GATCCTGGCTTTCGGGAAGGTCCCGGAACAAAAATTTTTGTTTTCCGCACCGTGGGCATGTGATGCTCACACCGGGAGTTTCCTACAATATGAACATTTTAGTTACGAACGCAGATCGAATTTTGAGGCACAAGAAGGAAGTCAGTTTGCAGCAGTAGAAGACAAGAAAGATAATATTGTTATGCTTCTCTCATTATGAGTCAATGAGCAAAGCAATAATAATGTTTGGTATCTGGACACTGATGCCAGCAACCATATGTGTGGTCAAAATGAGTTGTTCACAAACATGAATGATACAGTTCATGGTGAAGTTACATTAGTGATTCAACAAAGAATTCGATTAGAGGCAAAGGTAAAATTACAATTACATTGAAAAATGGAGATAAGACATATATTGTTGATATCTATTATGTGCCTATTTTGAAAAGCAACATCATTAACCTTGGTCAACTTTTAGAAAAGAAATACGTTATATTATTGAAAAATAGATATCTCACCATCTGGAATCAGAAGGGAGAATTGATAGTAAGAGTAAAGATGACGAAGAATCCTCTTTTCACACATGACGTACAAAATGAGTTGACAAATTGCATGAAGTCAGTCATCGAAGAAGAATTTTGGTCGTGGCATTTGAGATTTGGTCTTCTCAGTTTTACCGGACTAAAATTATTGCCAAAGTCAAAGATGGTGAACAGATTACCAGAAGTTGATCAACCAAAGTAGTTGTGTGAAGCTTGCATCAAAGGAAAGCAACACAGACAACAGTTTGAAACTGGAAAATGATGGAGAGCCAGAAGGCTACTAGAGATTGTCCACACAAATATTGTTGGTCCATTTGACATGCCATCAACGAAAGAAAATAGGTACCATTTAACTTTTATTGATGATTTTAGTAGAAAATATTAGGTATATATTTTGAAAGAAAAATTAGAGGCTCTTGATAAGTTCAAAGAGTTCAAAGCAATGGTCAAAAAACAAAGTAGACAGTATCTGAAGATACTCAGATTTGATAGAGGAGGTGAGTACACCTCAAAATTGTTCGAGAATTTTTGTAAGAAACATGGAGTAATTCATCAGCTGCCAACAAGATATACATCACAACAAAATGGTATAGTTGAAAGAAAGAATCATACATTCTTGACATGACAAGGAGCATGATGAAAGAAAAGCATTTACTGAAAATTTTGTGAGCTGAAGTCGTTATATGTGTAGTCTATTTTCTGAATCGATGTCCAATAAAAAGCATCAAATTTATGACACCTAATGAAGTGTGGAGTGGAAGCAGACCAGGTGTTGGACATATCAGAATTTTTGTGTGCATTGCATATGCCCATATTCCTGATCAAAAAGGAAAGAAGTTGGATGATAAAGGGGAGAAATGCATTTTTATTGGCTACGACAATAGGAGTAAAGCATATAAATTGTATAACTTAACCAAGAAGGTGATCATCTCAAGAGATGTTGAGTTCGATGAAGCAGACTACTGGAGATGGAGCAAAGAAGAAAAGAACATTCAAGGATTTTTTTTTTATGATAAAGATGACGATGATCTAGATTTACAAGAACAACAAGAAAATCATTTTCCTCCATAAAGTCTACCAACAACACCTGCATCGACATCTTCAACGCCAAGTAGTAGAGGGAGCACCAATTAAAACAAGAAATTTTAGTGATCTCTATGATACTACTGAACAAATAGAATCATTTGACTATTCATTGTTTTGTCTAATGACTGCATGTGATCTGTTGACATACTAAGAAGCCTCTGGAGATAAAAAGTGAAAAAAAAAGCAATGAATGAAGAAATTGGTGCCATCCAAAGAAATGATACATGAGAATTGACCAGTCTTTCAAAATGACATAAACCAATTGGAGTCAAGTGGGTATATAAGACAAAAACCAATCAAGAAGGAAAGGTGGAAAAATATAAGGCAAGGCTAATCGTGAAAGGATATAAACAGAAATATGGAATTCATTATGAAGAAGTATTTGCTCCAGTTGCAAGAATTGATACAATCAGACTTCTTATAGCACTTGCATCACAAAATAAATGGAAGATTTACCAGATGGATGTAAAGTCAACTTTTCTGAATAGCTACTTAGAAGAAGAATTTTATATTGATCAACCACCTGAATATGCCAAAAAAGGTCAGGAAGACAAAGTCTACCAACTGAAGAAAGCTCTTTATGGATTGGAGCAAGCTCCGAGAGTTTGGAATACAAGAATAGATGAGTATTTTCAAAAGAATAGATTTGTGAAAAACACATGTGAGCATGCACTGTACACGAAGAAAAACAAACAAGGAGATATCATGATCGTGTACTTATATGTGGACGACATTATTTTCATAGGAAATAATTCAGGTATGTTTGATGATTTCAAAAAAGCCATGACCAAAGACTTTAAGATGACTGATATTGGTAAAATGTCCTACTTCCTTAGAGTCGAAGTGAAACAAACAGGAGAAAGAATTTTCATTTCTCAAATGAAATATGCAGATGAAGTCTTAAAGAGGTTCAAAATGAAAGATTGCAATCCAATGGTCACACCTGTCAAAGCAAGCATAAAGTTAAGAAGTGATTCAAACAGAAAATCTATAGACCCAACATTATTCAAGAGTTTGGTTGAAAGTTTGAGATATCTGACCTACACAAGACCAGATATTATGTATGCAGTTGGGCTAGTCAGTAGATATATAGAGAAGCCTAAACAAGATTACTTTGACGCAACAAAAAGAATTTTGAGATATATTAAAGGTACAATTGACCAAGGTTTATTCTATACACATTCTCAAAATTAGAAATTAATTGGTTATTCAAATAGTGATTTTGGTAGAGATGTGGATGATAGAAAAAGTACTTCTGGTTATGTCTTTTATATTGGGTCAGCAGTAATTTCATGGTCATCAAAGAAGCAACAAACGGTTGCCCTTTCAATATGTGAGGCTGAGTATTTAGCTACAACAACAAGTTCATATTAAGCAATATGGTTGAGATATATTTTAAATGAGTTAGATCATGCACAAGAAAGCCCGACAAGAATATATATTGACAACAAGTCTGCCATATCACTTGGAAAAAAATCCAGTGGCACACAATCGAAGTAAACACATAAAACATCATTTTATTCGAAAGCATGCAGGTGAAAAACAAAATTTTAGAATTGATGTTTTGTAGAATAGAAAATCAACTGTCAGATATTTTTACAAAATCACTAAACAATGAAGTGTTTCGTAGATTGCGAGAAAAATTTGGTATACGAAGTCGAGTTTGAAGGGGAGTGTTAGAAAGCAAACTCTCCTTTCTTTTAACATTTGAAAATCAATGTGTGTGGCTACAAATAGTTGCTTAATAGTTAAGAATAGTAGGAAGTATCAAAGTGTTATTTGTAATTTGCTGTGTTTAGAACATCTGTGGGGACAATTGTTACTCCCCTCATTTATTACTTATCGCATGTTGGTTTAAGCATGCCTATATAAAGGCCATTCCCATTCCCATCTCTTGTACTTTAAGTGAATGAAGAAAAAAATAAAAGAGTGCAGAAGCATATTGTGAAAAAAGGAGTGTGCAACATGCGGAAGAAAGAACAAGAGCCGTAGCTCTTGCAAAAAGAGGAAAAAAATTTCTTTTGAATATCTTTCTGATTTTCTTTGGAGCCCATCACCCTTCCAACACACATAACCTTTTCTTTAAGCTAAGGAAGGCAAGGCTTTAAAGTTTAAATTGTCCCCACAACCGTAATTACTATTAAATCTGAAATATTGTCATAATGTATTATAATTGCCCTCCTCTTTCTGATAATTCAATCTGTATCATCCGTCATTCTGCAAATTTAAAAGAATCTTGGTATTTTGCATGTATAGGAACTTGTTGCTCCAAGGAATATCTAATGGTTTACAGAAGAGTTTGGACTTTCCATCTCTCAAGGAAAAGGATGAAGATGATCTGGTCTGGCTTAACTTTATTTTGTTCCTACTGAATTACTGGGAAAAGTTTTCCTTTTAATGTCCTTAATTGATGATTTGACTGCGTAAACTCTACCCTATAGAGCAAGAAAAGAATTTCCTTCAAGATCAGGAATAGGTGATAGAATGGAATAGCTAAGGGGTTACAGTACCAAGCACCCCATTGCTTCACATTAGAATTTTATTCTCTGTTTCAGAGCTGACATGTTGTTCTTACATTCACTACTAAGATAGAAAATCTGTCGAATCAGTAGCTTAAAGAAGTATTAGATTCGAAGCAGAAACAAGATGCTTGGGTCCTGTCTGTCTCCAACTTCATATTATGGATGCTGCTTGCCCACAGATCCTTAATCTGGAACAAGATTTACAACCTTTCTGACAAAAGTTACCTTTGACTGGCATTAGGTCACTTTACTTTCGTACGGTCAATAGCATAATTGATGACTAGAAAGTCGTAGACGAATCAACGAGGTCCTTTGAATAGAAAGTAGAAACGCTATCGTAGCATTTGATTCTGCACTCCTGAAAAGCTACTGAAAATGATAGCGGAAATGAACACGTTTGGTAATTAAATATGAAAAGTCGATCGCCTGAGATGACGTGATTTTCGTTGTCTATTGCCATTTGCTTGGAGGTTTAGCTTTTATATATAGAGGCATAGAAATCAGGGTGGATAGTTGCGCTTTGCCAAGCACAAGAATCTAATACCTCCACTTGGGTGTGTTCAGCATGAGCAGCAACCAGCTAATGAGGCCTGTTCTCGTTATGGTAGCTGTTAATATTGCATTTGCTATAGGGAATGTGCTTATCAAGAAAGTTCTTGATGAAGGAGTAAATCATATGGTTCTTGTCACTTATCGACTGTCGATTGCTACCATTTTCTTGGCTCCAATTGCCTATTACTGGGAAAGGTAACAGATATCAACGTTCTGCGTCTGCTCTAATTATATGAAATATTTGGTAACTTGGTTTTATTACTTCACGCTCGTTATGATTCATTCATTTCTCAAGCTTTCCGTAGTTTGGTAGTAATCTCAATTTATTCCTACTTCTTTGAACGGTTCTCAGCTTTACTTGACAAAATTGAGGCACTGCACGCATCTGATTTTTCTTGCAGGAGAAGCAGGCCTAAGCTCACAGCTTGCATATTATGCCAACTTTTCCTCAGTGCTTTAGCAGGGTAGTTAATAACTTACTTCATCTGACTGTTCATCCACTCTTATCCTTCCTGTTAGATCCACTAAGATCTGCTACGTTTCTCAGGATTACCATTACACAGTACCTGTTCCTTCTCGGACTCAAGTTCACCTCCGCTACGTTCTCATGTGCATTCCTCAACATGGTTTCTGTAATTACGTTCTTATTAGCACTGACGACAGGGTAAGACAACAGGTGAAATCTAAGAGATAAATATATGTTTATGGAATAGAAGACATAAGTCATTTTACCTCTTCTCAGTCAAGAAAAGGTGCACATGAAAAGCAAAGCTGGAAGAGCAAAAGTCTTGGGTGCCATAATATGCATGAGCGGAGGTATCCTGCTGGCTATTTACAAAGGAGGGTCTATCACCAATCTACACTCACGATCCGCCGAAACTGACATCAAGAATCATGCGAATACTACGATTTTAGAGAAGAGAACACAAAGAAGGGTCGTAGGGTCTATGCTTTTATTGGCAGGCAGCACTACGTGGTCTTCATGGTTCCTAATTCAAGCCAAAGTTGGCAGGAACTATCCCTGTCAATACTCTAGTACTGCAATTTTGTCTTTCTTTGGCGCGATTCAGTCTGCATTAGTAACTTGCGCTATGAGAAGGGACATCAGAATATGGATTCTGAAAGGCAAATTGGAAATATTATGCGTCGTTTATACTGTGAGAAACTTCAACTCTATCAACATATTACTCTTTTCTTGATTTTCCCTGGTTTTTGCCATTTGAAATCATGAAATCTCAGGGTGTGGTGGGTTCGGGGTTGTCCTATGTGGTGATGTCATGGTGTGTAAAGAAAAGGGGTCCGGTGTTCACAGCTGCTTTCACTCCTCTGGCGCAGATATTCGCGGCCATGTTTGACTTCCATTTCCTGCATGAGCAAATATACCTAGGAAGGTTTGTTTGCGTGTTCTTCCCACAACTTCATGCACCAAGTTCCTATGTTTCATATTACTGATAACTAAAGCCTAGATGTATCCCTAACAGAACATGTTCTATTTACTGTGAGCAGTGTTCTGGGATCCATCGTAATCATACTTGGACTATATGTTCTACTGTGGGGGAAGAGCATTGAAGCAGATGAGTATCTAATGAAGGAAGCCGAAGCTATCAGTGTCAAACAAGAGGAACATGGTGTTACAGAGGCCCAGGTATCAGTAGCCATGGATCAACGGACCTGTAGAACCCTTTGAGAACTGATCAGCCAATTCCATTACGAACTACAACTTTCAGCGGGATTAGGCTATCGGAAACATTTCTGTGGCTATCCCAGGCAAATTTTCTAGCTTAACTTCTAAGTTTTCAAGTCGTACAATTTGAGTTTGATTGGAGTGTATTTGATATAACCTAAAACAATATCAGATTAAAATACTCTTATTTTAATTTGATTTTTTTATTTATAAACTAAAATAACGTTATTTAAATAATTAAATTATAATAAAATAAAATAATATGAATCACCGTACAAAGATAAGGTTGCGTAAATCGATGACCTTCTCCGTATCTCGTAAAATAGGGAGCTTTGTCTATTGGGTACGTTAGATTTTTATAAATAAATTTCAAAACATTAATATCAATTAAATTAAATTTGTTATTTAATTTTAAATCAAATGTTCATAAATAGTGTATTCTAAACACGTAATTTATATATTATTATCTGATTTCAATTTTTCATTTAATACAAATTCAAACGGATAATGTTTATAATTTACATTAAACTACAAATTGTTTCTAAAAACAAAGATAAAATAATTAAAATATCAAAATTTATATTAAAGTTATACGAGATAATTAATAGAAGAAAAAACATTTCCTAAATATAGTTAGAATCAATATTTTATAAATCTGGTCGATTTGGTTGTTTATCCGTAAAAATATTTAACCGTTTAATCTTATAGATCGATTTACTTTAATAAATTTTATTGTTAAAAATCGATCAATTTATTAATTAATTATTTACAAAATTTTAAATTAATAAGTTTTATAAATCAAAATAAATAAATAAATTTTATTTAAAAATATTAACTTTCAAATTTTTCGAAAACTTTTTTACTTATATTTTAAAGTTTTTAATTTTATTTATTAATTCAATCTTTTAAATTTTAGATCCCTTGTTTTATCATAATCCCATTTTTAAAAAATTGGGTAGAATATGATAAGTGGAGGTGGGAATATAACTAAGTTGGCACCTTGCATTTGGTTCTCATTAATGGAGAATAAAAATTTAGTTTTTAAAAATATGACTTTAAAGTATTTATTACTGACGAACACAAACCACATATTTTGGATTGTTATAGCAACTTTCTAAAATTTATTAAAAAGAATATAAGTAACAGAGTACTTCTTAAAAGCCCAAAGATCAGTGGCCCAATAGAGGGACCGAACCTCCCTCTTCATAAACCCTAGTTCAACCCGTAATGTCTCCTTTCCGGCTTTTCACTCTCTCACGGTGGTCGGCGACTCGCGACTCTGACCATGGGAGTAAAGAAAAGGAAGAACGAAACCGAAGAAACGGAACGTTCCGAAGACGGAGACTTCGTCGATGGAAGAGAGAAAAAGAAGAAGAAAGAGGTGGGTGAGAGCAAGAAAAAGGAGATACTTCCATCGATGATCAAGAACAAAGAGAAGAGATCGGAAATTTACGCCAAACTGAAGCACCAGAAGAAAGTCGAGAAGCGAAAAAAGATCAAAGCTCGAGATGCCGCCGAGAAGCAGGCTCTGGAGCTCGGCGAAGAGGTGAATTTTCCTTGTAATGTTTTCTGTGCTGGGAACGAGAATATGAATCGGTTTTATTAGGGATTTAATGGTTTTTTGAATTATCAGCCTCCTGCGAAGAAGGTTCCACGTACCATTGAGAACACCAGAGAGTTCGATGAAACTGTATGCATGCCCGATGATGAAGAGGTACGTATTTATTTTTTTGTTTTTTATTTGCTAATGTAATATATGGTAAGTGACAGAATCTGCGATGTTCATTTGCAGCTGTTCGCAGCTAACGATGCTGACGAGTTTAGCTCCATTATAAGGCGTGAATGCGCTCCTAAAATATTGATCACCACCTGCCGCTTTAATTCTGGTGTATGTTTTGAGTTACTTTTTTTTTTGTTTGTTAAGTCATCAAGTAAGATAAAGAAACGATTTTTGTTTACCATTAACTTACTCTTTGTAATACTTGTTGATATATTTGAGCCCTTTTTCTCACTTTCCACGATGGCTCCAGCGAGGACCAGCATTTATATCAGAACTGCTTTCGGTGATTCCAAATGCACATTACTACAAGAGGGGAACTTACGACTTGAAAAAGGTGATGTTTCTGAAGTTCCCCTCTGTGTGTGTGTGGATGTTGTGTGTAAGAGTCCAGTTACGAGGTCTGAATCAAGATACATAATATTGTTAATGCAGATTGTAGAATATGCCAAAAACAGGGACTTCACTTCGCTCATAGTTGTGCATACCAACCGCAGGGAACCAGGTTAGGATATTGTTATTTGATGGAGTTTGCATTTGATATGTGTCATTAGGATATTCGAGAATACTACTAACTATTACTTGGAAATTTTCTCTATGAGGAAACTGAATTAGTATTTACCTGCCATTTTGTAGATGCTCTTCTAATCATTGGCTTGCCTGATGGACCTACTGCTCACTTTAAGCTCTCACGGCTTGTTTTGCGCAAGGATATTAAGGTTTGTTTCTTATCTCTTCCTTTTTGTAGAAAGTAACATGAACTCCATGTGTTCCAAATGTAAATTGATTCTTGGGAATTGTTAACTTTGCATAACAGTTGACTTTTGATGCCATTTTCCTTCTAATTTGCATTGTTGGTTGTTTGAATGGACACACCTAGCCTGACCGATGCCATGTTAATGCAGATAAAAGCATAATCCCATCAGTTATGATTAAATTTTATGTTTTATATGCCAATATAAATATTTGTTTTTGGTGAAGTTGATGTTTATCAAACTGAAAATGTCTTTAGTATGAAGTTCTTGCATTGATTTTTTCCATTTGGTATATCATTTCATCTATATTTTTGTACCTATGTTGTTGATTACGTCATTTGCAGAATCATGGAAATCCCACCAGCCACCAGCCTGAGCTGGTTTTGAATAACTTTACAACACGCCTAGGTCTTCGTGTGGCAAGGTATAACATGTAAATCAGAACAGTCCCACCTCTCCTCTCTCAGAAAGTAGTTTTGCGTGAGAATTCTCCTAGAAAAGAACTAAAAAAATTTATGTCTTTGAATTCAGCTTGCATTGCCTTTATATAGGGATATTTTGCTTGCCATTATCTCTGTTAACTTCAGATTGGACTCTTTTGCTTAATTCTTTTTTCTGTTGGTTAATTGCCCCAGACTTATTCAGTCACTCTTCCCACAAGATCCAAATTTTCGTGGTCGACGAGTTGTGACGCTTCACAATCAACGAGATTTTATATTCTTTCGTCATCACCGGTGAGCTTCTATTGTGATAAAAGCTTGACAAAGGCATTATATTATGTCCATTTGATTTATAAGATATATTGCTGTGTTCATAGATACATTTTTGAGACTAAAGAGACTAAGCAAGCTGATTCCAAAGGTAAAAAATTGAAGGATGAAAAGATTGAGAAGATTTCTCAAGAGAAAGTATTAGCACGCCTTCAGGTTAGGTTCCCCTAATTGTTTTCTATTACCAATTGAGAATTTGGCAGGTATTATATTGAGGACCATATTCTTTAACAGTTCTATAGGATTTGTTTGTAATACTGTTTGCCTATCTTATGGATTGTATATAAGATTGTCTGATTGCATACTTTTTGGATATTGAGATTTGCACCTTGATGAAATTTCAATTTAGATGGAATTCAATTAGGATATCATCAATGTCACGAATTCAATTGCTAACATAAGCCATTCACGTCAGTTTGCACGTGTTTTTTCTCAATTGGATCCCATGCACAGTGCTCTGTTGTAATCTAAGATTTACCCGCAAAACATGCAGGAGTGTGGCCCTCGATTCACACTAAAGTTAATAAGTCTGCAGCATGGAACATTCGACAGTAAGGGTGGCGAGTACGAGTGGGTTCACAAGGTAATACTTTGTCAATGATTTGATGGATGTTATTTTCTTTGCTCATCTTTTTGACCGTTCTCTGATTGATCTACCATTCATTTTGAATGTTAGCCGGAAATGGATACCAGCCGAAGGAGGTTTTTCTTGTGAGATGTGCAATTCGAGGTTTTTGGTCGGTAAAAAACCACGATTCGAGTTACGCAATCCCGAATGACCTTGATGTATGAGGTTCTGTTGTGGAAACAAATTTTGTATACTTGTGCTACCGACGTTAAATGTATAAATGTTTATCATGAGATCACAAGATTTTATTTATTTAATTGATTAAAATCATCCAGACCTGCTCAAATTTCCTATCTTTTGGGAAGATGTGATACTTCATACTTCCTAACCTCCACCCCCCTGTTAATATTTCATGATTTGTTATTCATGCCTGGTCAGCACATATTCACGAAACATAACATTTTGCATTCTGCGATAAGATGTGCAAGGCAAATCTGAAATATACATTTATCTTTTGCTTGAACAGGTAGTACAACTGTTGCAGTTTCGAAGGATTTTTTATTACTTGTAAACTCTGAATACTACGTCTCTGACTTTTCATGTTCTCTATGCCACCCTATAAGCTTTCTAGATGCCAGTTTTGTTATATTAATACATATTAACACAAGCAACCCCCCAAAAGCAGCAATTCCCATGATACTTCGTTCGACGGGTGCTTTTGCTAGTAAGTAACTGCAGTCCAGTGTGATCAAAATCCAACTTAAACTTTCTAGCAACGACTTGATTAGTTTGACCGTAGCTTTCTTTCCCCCAATCATTGTGCATGTAATCCGCAAACACAAAGTACCAACGACCATAAATGTAGTGATCGACCACCCTCTGTAACTCACCAACCTCCCGCCGACAACCAGCGGCTCTTCCCGGCACACACAAGATTCACACTCACCAGAATATTTGGACGAAACCATAGCATCAAGGCCTGTGTAGTAGGGCAAGATGATAGCGTCCAAATATAAGCTTGCATGTAGAATTCCAGATATTGTAGATGCCTCGAAGAATGCGTACCGGATATCTTTATCAACACTGCAATCGAAAGTAAGAGCGGATACATAGAGAAGTTGAAGAATTGCAGGGCCAAAGCTGGACAATGGGAACACTGTATTGATCCGGTAACCTTTGGCAAGTGCTAGTATGATTATGGGGAGACCAACTGGTCCAGATGGTATCAAGAATTTCTTTGATGGACTGGGACAAGTTCTGTCTCCTCTTGCAATGTCCAAAACCACAATGACTAGAGCTGCCAGGTACGAAGCTGTCGTAGACAGAAGAACCAGAACATCAACATAGGGAGGATAGCTCCCAGGATAAATGCTGTCACAATAATAATGAAAGGGGCAGTCAATTGGATCCAGTGTCTCTTCCATTTGCCACCTGATGCATTTGAAGAACGTTACACGCGTCTCTTCTGAACCCCATTGCGAACCTGCGAGGTTAAGCAGTTGGCCGTTCATGGTCGTTGCACCGGCTTATCAAATTTCCAGCAACCTCATGTCGCAAGTGTTATATAGGTAAGTATAAGAAAGTCCTATAGCGTTCTGATTCTTGAAGCAAAGGAGCGTTGTGTCAGTTGAGACGTTGCAGGTGTTGGTAGATTGGATAATGAAACATCATCTAATCTCCATCTATTCTTTCTTTATCCGTAAAAATAGCTTTGACCCTCTTCTCATCCCTGTCCTCCATGGTTGGCTTAACATTCATGCCAAAGCTTAGTAGCTGCAACAGTGATTGACTAGAACCTAAGGGAAAAGTGGATGTATCTTGTCTAGCAATAAACTGAGCAATGAGTACGAAAAAGTTAGGTGTTGTGGTGTTTTTGATTAAAATGGGGGATTCTGTAGATTAATAAACTATACTGATCTGCCTTCAAATTGTATAATATTTGATATTGCTTTCAGGTTGGGCGTTGGAAAACAATAGATGTTTAGTTACTGTTGAGTGTAAGGCAATGGAGTGACTGAGGCAGCTTCATTCCTAAGAAAATGTTAGTTCGGTTGTTGACTGCTAGCGACTTGGTGAAAGGGTTGGAAGTAGGGATTACGATATATATCAATTCCATCATTTTAATTTAATTTAATTTAATCTAATTTTGAACCATATTCTAATTTACGAAAATCGAATTTATTAAATTTGAATGATGATATTATCTTAATCTAATAAATTAATTTTATTTTATCTAATGAAATTAAATTCAAATTATTCAATTTAAATTTAGAGATGAAAATGAGCTGGCTCATGAATTGTTCTCACCAATTTTTTTAAAATAATTTTTTAGATTAAAAGTTTAAACATTTTTTCCTAATTAGGTCCAAGCTTACTTGCCCATATTCATACCTTTCTAAAAGAGTAAAAAGTTGGGTCTTGAGCTAACTTAGGCTTGAACTTGACCTTTGAGTTGGCTCATTGAAAACACTTGAATCTAAGTTCATAAACTGCTCATTCTTATCTATATCTAAACAAAAGTTGGGTCTTGAGCTAACTTGATCCCGAACTTGGCCTATCAGCTGGCTCATTGAAAACACTTAACCGTTTGGTTTCACTGCTGTTTTTCTATTGTTGTTTTTAGTTTCTGTTTCCTGTTTTTGGTTTCTGTTTTTTTGTTTAAAAAAATAAAAACCTGTTTGGTTGAGATTTGTAACATAAAAACTGAAAATAAAAACCT
>JANZLF010000004.1:5788166-5809259 GCA_026546835.1 Erythroxylum foetidum | reverse complement strand
GGGGCCGTGCTTCTTCAGTAAATTCTCAAGTGATCGGTGAAGTGGTTGTTTAACAAGGTGGAGGTGTCCGATTATGGCTAGAGATAAAGGACTTGTTGGTGGTAAACTTTTGCTACGACATAACACATGTTTGACGACTAAAATTGATGCAAAGAAAGCAAGGAGGTATCAGAGGTTTTCCATGGCGATGCCAGAGAAGTCTACAAGCATGAAAAAAAAATCATATATTTTTCTTACACAGAACAAACTTTCGTTTATATTTCAAGACTGGTCCTCGTAATTGTGCAAGTCAAGATGAGGAAGACGAGAGAACGTAGATGTCTGTGGTGTAGCTAGGTTCACGCCCACCGGATAGCCAAATTAAGGGACTGGCCACTATAATTGGGCAAGTCAAGATCAGGTCCTTATCATTTCAACTCTTACGATGAAAACCATGTGCCCATGCAGATCCAGCCCTCCTTCCACAGTGAATGGATTAAGACCTATATATTTATAAAAGACTCCATATTTGTTCAAAATCTTTTATATACTTTTACCTGGAGGTTTTGTTTAGCTATTATAAATAGACTCAACGCATTAATGAAGTGAAATACAAAATTTGTACAACGGTGGTAGCATTATTTTTCCAACAAAAATTGATGGCAACTTAAAATTAACTAGAAAACAAAATTTGACATCTAATTATACACTCACAATTTTATTGACAGAGAGAATACAAATTTTACAAAGACAAACTCGCATTACTACAAACTCTCGCAATTTAAATGTAACACCCCACTCTCACAAGACACGTACTTGACATACTGAGTAATATTTGAATACGTGTCACGCAAGGATAGCATGCTAATCCAATCAATTAATCAAACTCATTATTTTTTTTTTATAAAACAACTCGTGGATTTACGGATAATCAACTCGCTGAAGCACGATCGTCACTTCCTCTTTTCTTCGCGAAACCTATTTTTAAGAAAAACTTCTTTCTTCAATTTTCCAAATTTTCAACTTGTAACTCTATTATCTACTCTCCATTTCGACTCCAATTCAGTTAAACTCCACACAAACAAGTCAAAATCCAGAAATCATCATAAATATCAAAAATCAAATTCTCATTCACGTATGTCTCCAATTTTTCTGCATATTTTCTTCCTTCTATCTCTTTTTATCATCATAAACGTAATCACTTCTTTTAACTCATCTATATATCACAACCTAACCAAAAGCTTTATTCCATATCATCAAATTCATTTCTACCAATACTCAACATATTCAAGCATGTACAGTGAAAGGCAACCTTAAAATTATTTCTCAGAACAAAACAGAATACATATAAATATTCATCGATTTTTCATGAACTTCTGTATCACTTTTATTTTACTCCAATTATCACAAGTATTTAAGTCTAATACACGCATTATCAAAATATCATTTGTAATATCACAAACCTTAAAACTCAACTTACTTAAGTTAGCTAAATTCCGAGCAAATCAGATTTTAGTGAATGGATGAACACTGAGATTTTTAACAGAAATCAAACTCTCTCTCTCTCTCTCTCTCTCTCTCTGAACAGAAATTCTTACTTGATGTAAGATTCAATAACCAATTTCACGACAGAAAAAGTTTAGTGTTTTTGGTGTGGATGAAGAACACAGCAAGTGAAAAACATGCAAGTTGTAGAAATTTCCTTACTAAACACATAACCACGTGCATTACACCCCCACTGTCACTTGTCAACGTCCATGTAGGCCACTTGACACTAAATGACACTAAATCATTAGTCTACGTGCCATACTATAATTTGTTCAATTTCAACATTTTTCGTATTCTAAAATATCCTAAATTTTATTGAAATTTTCTAAAATTTACTAAAATATCCAAAATATCTAAAATATATCAAAATTACAAAATCACATTTAGTACACTCTAATTTAATTTTCAAGACTAATAACATCCACATTCTCATTAAAAACAATTCTAACCCAGAAAATGTCAATAATTGCATGTACAATTATATTCATGTGCAAAAATGAATATTTTCATTTATGTGCATGCCATATGCAATTTAAGCATGATATGTATTTTCTAATTTTCTCAATAATTTTTCATGTTTACTATTCAAGTCTTATCATGAGTAAAGAGATGTTATAATTCTCCTAAATTAAGTGTGCATTATATTACTGTGCATTAGCACAATATTTATCTGCTAGGAAAATATCTAAATAGTATTCACAAAATATCTAAATCTAGGGATTACTTCTCATGCTTTTGTAAAACCAACTTAATGACCAGGATAAGCACTAACAAAAGTGTGAAATTTAGAGACGAATTTTCTATCTAATTTTATTCTGTCTAACTCTATCAAATCGAAAAAATATACTCATTTCTACTTAAACTTAAATTTTACAAACTATGTTAATCTTTCACATGCGTTAAACTTTACAAATAGGGTTCTTTGTCATCATCACCTACAATCGCCATGCATCCGCCGCTCTTTAGCCAGTCTCTAGCCATGGTTGTCGTGCAGCAGCACATCCTCACACCCAACCAGTTACATCATGCCACAACGCCCTCGCACTTAGTCGTCACCCTTCTCACTCGACTCTAAGCTTAGTGCTACCCAGGGCCCATCAATAAAAGGGCCCCCCTTTGGGATTAGATTTGTATGGCGACCTGTATTGCTTCTCTTTTGTTATTTTCTTGAACAAATCTATTTTTCGGTTAATATTTTACTTCAGTTAATACGAAAGGGACCCCTTCTTGGAAGTCATGTCATCCCTTGCATTATTACAAATTTACAACTCATTTTGAATTGTAACGTTATCATAAGTTAACATTAAATATTACAATTAATGTTAACTTATGATAGTTATAAATAGTTTTGAAGAATTTATGTGTCTTTTTACCCTCTAAATTTTTAATTTTCATCAATATATGCATCTAAGGTACTCCAACTTAAAAATTGGCAGCAATTTTTTTTTTACGATTTTGTCTTCTAAGTTCCGAGTATAATTTAAAGTTAAAGTAAAGTTTTTTATTTTTTAATTTATTTTAAGCTTGTTAAATATTTGAATACGTTATAATTAATTTGTAATTTGCCATTAACATGGACATTATATTATCATTTTAAATCATAACATTAATATTAAATGATATTGTATTTATTTGTGTTTTTCTTTTTTATTTTTAGATTACTTATTATCTATAAAAATAATTTAATATTAATAAATAATTTAATTTTTGTAATTGTAATTTTCATTATACTTTCACACAAGCAATGTAATAATTGTTGGATTTGTGTTCTTTTAGAGTTCACGTAAGTTTAATAATAATATGACTAAATCAAGTAATTTAAGTTACTTAATTCAAAGACCACATAAATGGTTTCATTTATTATTAAAATATTATGAATTATGATTGTAATATCCCATCCCCGATGGAAAGGGTAAATGGGTCAATTGGGACAAGCTAGTAGTTTGTACTGCATATTTTTGATATGTTCATTTATTTGGCCTCTAATTTTGAGAGGATTGAGTCTTTTGCACATGCATTTGTGTGTACATACGTTCATGGCATTCCCCGGCGTTTTATTGGGAAATGTGAAATGATTGTAAATTGGTTGAGAATTATGGAATGATTGGGTTTGAATAGTTGAATTGGAAATATTTTAGAGTGACTGCTAGTTGATAGTGACCCTTAGGAACTTTTTTGGAAAATTCGGAAGAAAAAGTCCAGACCGAAAATTTTCTGAGTGACGGACGAATTGATTTTGTAGTACTGAAATGACTGTCCAATGGCCATGAAAAATTAGATATATGATTTTAGAAATTAACGTGTCGAGCCATTGAAATTTGGAGACGAATTTGACTAGAAATGAGAAGAGATTTAAATGTATTGTGAGGAAATGACATCTGACATATTTGATTAACCTTTAAAATGTCTTAGGTTATGAGGTTAGAAGAAAGGAAATCCTTTTCTCTCCTAGGGCACGATTGCTTCTTCTTCTTTGGTTGGTTTTCTATTCTTCCTTGGAGATTCTTGCTTGCTCCTTCATTGTGGCGGAAGAACAACTAGAACCCTTGAGAGAGTGTTGATTTTCGAGAGCTCAGAAGCTCACCGTAGGTGTTGGAGAAAAGAGGAAAGGGTTGGAGGATTTTCGAGAGTTGAAGATTTGAGCTTGATCTGGTAAGTAAATTGATTGTACGTTGGTTATTTATTAGTTTAACGCATGCATAGGTTTAATTGTGAAAGATTGGGGTAGTTATGGGTGAGTTGTGACTAGTTTTAGAGAGAGAAATGAAAAAGAGAATCGGAGAAGACGACCGCACGTCGCAACGAGAGGATGATTGCACGTCGTGACGAGCGCACGCCGACATCGCGACAAGAGATAAATTAGACGTCGCGACGAGTGGGAATTGATACGTTCCGACGAGCATAGTTGGGCATTGCGGCGAGCAAACCTTTGTACGCCGCGGCGAGAGATCCTTGACCGCGGTGAGGGACGTTTTTCTGAACTGAAATGGTTTATTTTTTGGGGCATAATTTATAGAGTAGACCTCCAATTGAGGTGATTCTTAATTCGTTATAAACTAGAGAAAGAGGTCTACAATTGATGTGAAGAAAGAAAGTTTGAATTCCAATTAGAAAGATTTTAATTATTGAAAGAAGATTGAGGATATGTTTTTATTGCAACCTAAGGATTGTATTATGATAATTAGAGTATAACTTGGGATCTTCAATGGGTGAAATTGGACAAAATGAATAGTAATTTTGGCATTGAGGTCTTTCTTGAGAATATCCTAGTGGGTATGACTTGGTAAATTGACTGAATGTTAGAATTGAAATTGGGAGAGTTCCGTAATATGCCATTGAATTGAAATGAGTTATGATTGATCAATTGAGTGAAAAAGTAGAATTTGACAATGAAAGTGGAAATTTGGGAATTTCGCCGGGAAGGTCATGAATAGGCATTGTACGTCTTTTATTTACAACATGTGTATCATTGAATTATTTTGACTGTGCATTTAGTAATGAGAAATTATTTGTCTGTTATAGAGGCACCGATGGAAAGATATTCCACGGATATTGCTGGGACTTCCAGGCAGTAGCTCGGAAGTGCAGGTGAGTAACCTAGTTGGTTCCTCAACCTTTATGTGTTAAATATTATGTGCTTATGCCATGTGGAAAACATGGCCATTATGAAGAAAGTTGTCTTAAAAATTAGAAAAGTATATGAAAATCCTACAACTCGTGGAAGCTATGAAGCCCATAAGAGACGACGAGGATATCGAGTCTCTTTTTTTTTAAAAATCTAGTGAAGATGAAAAGACAATGTTTGTAATTCCTAATAGCGAGCCTTTTGATGATGATGTTTTTTCCCTTGATGACGAAGATGAAGAACCCATGTACATGATGAAATAGCCTTGTTTCAAGCTAGAGACTAGAAAGCTATTAGTTACATAATCATATGACAAGCTCTAATTGCTTCTAGAGAAGAATTATAGAACAAATTCAACTATTAGTTGCATGGATATAGGCTCTTTTAGAAGCATAATGAAGCCACACATCCTTCCTACAGAAGAATGGTAACCCTATAAAGAATACTTTACTATAGCTGATGAAAAAATTTTCAAGATAGATCTTATTATAAAAAGAAGGATTGGGATAAAATTTTTTCCAAAGTTGTATAATTTGGACAAAAATATTAGGAAACAATCTTCCCAATCCTGACATACTTATTAGGATGGATATTTATTATCAAGAAAAAAAGTTATAGATCTTTCCAAAAGGGATTGGTTACAATAAGATTTTAGTAAGCACACTTAAGATTGTAACATGTTCAAATTACAAGTTGTTCCTTCCAGATATGAAGATATTAGAGACCAATTCCTATAATATTGCTTGGAAAGTTATGACTAATTCAATCATCTACATCTATTGTGGAAAAATTTATAATTCTATATCCAATTACCATTCAAGAAGAATTAAAACATTAATCCAACAAAGGTCGCTCATCTGGGAATGATTCTGGATGACATAAACATGGCACAAGAAGAATGTGCAATACTTCTAAAACAAGGATTGATTAAGCCAACCAAATCAAATTAGGTTTGTTAGGCTTTTTATGTTGAGAAAAGAGCATAAAAGAACTAAGGAAAAAAAGGCTAGTTATTGATTACAAGCCTCTAAATCATTTTCTTCAAGATGACATATTTCCTCTACCCAAGATCAATACATAGGTTTTATTTCTAAAAGAAGCCAAAATATTCTCTAAGTTTTATTTAAAAGCTAGATTTTGGCAATTGTATTAACCTAATGTATCGATATAAAATAGTATTCTATTTTCCTAATGCATAGTACCAATGGATGGTCATGCCATTTAGGATAAAAGTTTCCTCATCATTGTTTTAAAGAGCCATGGCAAGAATTTATGACAATATCCTATCAAGTCCTAGCAAGAGAATCAAGTCAAATTCTGAAAATTTTTGGATCTCACAAAAAAAATGGATTATGCTCTCAACCCACAAAAATCAAATAAGTTTAGCCCATATCAAATTTTTAGGTATGAAGTTCCATGATGACTGTTACCAGCCCTATCCACAATTAATTGGTGAATTATTAAACTTTTCGTATACGAAGCTCACTGTTAAACAAATCTAGTAAATTTCTAAGAATCGTAAATTATATTAAGGATTTCATCCCTCATGTGTCAAAATATATTATCTAACTATCATAGTTATTAAAGAAGAAACCACCATTATGGGGTCGAACTAGACAAAGACCGTCAAGCAATTAAATAATATTAATCGACATCCACCTCTGTTAAAGATTCCTAACAAAGGAAGACGAATCTTACAGACAGATACTAGTAAAAATTTATGGGGAGAAATTTTAATAGAGGAGATAAAAGGAAAACATACCAGCGGACAATTTAAACCCTCATAAAGACACTATTAAACAATCTACAAGGAGATTTTAGCAGTTAAAAGAGGTATATAAAGTTCAATTTTTGCCTAAACCCTTGTCTCATATAGTGAAAATGGACAACATGTCCTTTATGAAGGTGTTATATCCAAAAATGAACGTCCATCAGAAAGCCATTTTTTTCATTGGAAAGATTGGTTTTCTCGCTACAAGTTCACAATTCACCACATCAAAGGTCATCAAAACATCCTAGTTGATTTCCTTACTCAGCCTTAAGAGCGTATCAACCTTATCACTCCCTCCAGAAATATTCCTCTCATTCTATCAATGGCTAACCTGCCCAGCACTACAAAAACAAAGATGTTCTTCCCTACCATTGCAAGCACACCTATTACCATTGATGAGATAATGTCTCTAGCCCGGATAAACCTTTTCTATTACCTTCACATTTACCTCAATGAAGCAAAATTACCTTGCTATCCATCTGTATTTTACCTTCAAGCACATACCTTATTATGTTTTTTTATCAATGACCCTCTCTTATAAAATACATTGTGGTATTTATGGGCACCCTATATGCATGTGATCTCTCTCTGCCTTCCTTACAAGTTTATCAACATTTATATGATAAATAAAATGAATGTTCCCTCTTGTAGACTATACTTGAGTGATTCCAACCATTGGTGCAATGAAGGATGCAACTTTCATCGATTATTGAGGATCTCAGGTAATGGGAGACTCCATTAGACAAGTAAACCACCCAATACTTCTTTCTCCTTCATCGACCATATAACACAACATATGAAGGGTTTATCTACTCTGAGAACCAATTTCATTTCCAACATACTTCACTCCAGTGGCCAAGATATATGGAAAATGTACTTAAAAGCCTTAGGCTTTCCCTTAAGGATCTAAACCATTTTCATAAGTATGCACTACCAGCTATCTCTATATCTATTGAACCTTACCTAGGAGAATTTGTTCCTGGAGAACTTGAAATGCTAGACTTTAACATTTCAGATAGTCTAATAAACTTGGAGATCGACGTTGCAAGACCATCTCAGACTCAAGTCACCTCCTTCTAGGATGACTAAGATCCAGATAATGAAATTCCCATCATCGTGCCCTAGTAAACAACAAAGAATAAACAATGATGGTGTTGACAACACGAATGGAGGGGCTTTCCCATCAAATCTACAATATGGCAAGAACCTATCTGAAAGGGATGATGATCTAAATTCGACTTATTATTGTGGGGTGGGGCACTTTACTGTTTGTCTTTATATTTAAGTTTCTTTGGTGATATGACATTGTTCTTATCTAGAATAGTTGATGTGACGTTCTTATCTATAGTAGTTAATGTGATGTTGTTCTTATTTGTTTAGGGTGATAAGATTTTGTTTTTATCTAAAAATGTTTATCTTTTTGTCATCTCCTTTGCCTATATAACTAAAGGACCTTTTTTATTGTAACCAAGCTTCATTGTATCCAAGATATTACTATCAATAAAAGTTATGTGTTTCCATAAGGCTTCTCTCTAAACATCTCTCTCCCCCATGAAGCTTGAGTCTTCAATAAGTTTACTTCTTTCATACAGAGATACATGTATGCTTTACACTTGCCTTTCTATAAGGATCATGTGCATCAGAAAGTATTAGACATATAATCTTGTTGAAGTTATAGGGGGAGGATTGGTCAGCTTAGATCTCTAAGAGGTAGTTATAAGATGTTGGGACCCGATCTCGGAACCGGACCCCAACCGGAAAAAAGAAAAATAAAATCGGAAAACAAAGTAGTGAAATAAATCAAACGAGCCTTAAAACCAAAGCGAAACGAAAGAGAATCGAATACGAATTGAATCAAAAGTGGAACAAAAAATACGAAGCAGAAACATATGGCGAAAGAATCGAAAACGAATCGAATTCTTAATCAGAAACAAATCAAAATGGAAACGAAGGAACGGAACGTATCAATCACACTAAAAACAGAATTCCGACATCCGAGAACGTGTAACTTAGAAAAACTAGCGTTGGAAACCCTAAGACAACCGGCCTAAACCAATCCAAAACTGACATTTTTTTATTTCTTTCTTTCTTCTTTATTCAATCTCAGACAAAGCAAAACAATTTCGCATTTGGAAATTCATCCTCAATCAAATCTCAATTCATATAAATTCTTCTTATACAATCATATCTCATCGTTTTTAAACTCTTACTTTTCATTCGCGATAAAGTACCTTACACATGTCAATATACCCACAAATCATGCATACATAAGCACTTCAATATTTCAAATCCATCACATCAATCATTGGACCTCCTGTCCCAAATCCAAATGCAATTAATCACATTCATACACACATATAGTACTTCAATATCCAAGTCATATTCACAATTCGATCCTATACACAATTCCATAATTCATTTACATCATGAAATACATGCTTACAAAATCTTAATGGCATTCCAAGCCATGTTACAACATCAAACTCAAAATCCAAAATGCACAAGATACAAAAATCTCAAAATTCTCAGCATGTCTAAGATCTAAATCTTACAACAAATTAACTTGAAAGCCAATCATTTACATAACGAACGAACGTTTAGACTTTCTTTCATCTGATCTCCATCTTGATACCTAGAGATGGGGATGAAAGAGGGGTGAGCTTTACAACTCATGGATAACACGTTTATAATAAAAGATAGGCAAAAACCTTGAAAACAGTTCACTTGTCTTAGAAAACTTTCATTGAGTTTATAAAACGCATATTTTCTAGGCTTTCAGCCAAAATCCATAAGTTGCAAATCATGAATGCATCAAAGTTGATCAAACATAACATGAGCCCATAAACACGTCAGAATGGTTTGGGTAAGTCCAAATTTGTGACGCACTACACATTTTCATCAAAATGGTCCTGTGTAGTCGTAATTTCTTGAGGGAGTCCTTGAAGGTGCTCCGTGACACTAGCAGACAGGCTGGAGAAGCCTATTCTTGGGTCAACGTGCACTTAACGGTTCTTGAGGGACTACCACAAACCCACATATTCATCTCTCTTTGATTCAATCAATATTTTTCAGATTAATCTCAAAATCCAAAATTTTCATAGAGAGCTAGAGGACTGTCTTAGGAATCCAACGCTTCAAAAATCAAGTCAATCGGATGTCGGACGGAAAAGTTAGAAGCAAAAGAACGGGTTAGGGTCAGATTACCCTAAACAGTAACAAAACTTCTAAAATTTCTATCTTTCAACTCCAAGATCCAAAAATGAACTTTATATCAATGAAAAGATCAAAAAGCAATGAAGGATAGAAAAAAATCAATTTAGCCCCTAAGGGAGTCAAAAACCCCTTCAAAGTTTCTGTCTACTAATGATCATGCCAAATAGTAACAGAAACTTGTAAAAATCATAACTTCCTATTTCATAACCCAAAATTTCCATACTTTACACCAATGGAAAGATCAAAACATAATCTAAAACTTCTATGAAGAACTTCAAAGCAATTTCAACCTCTAGCTATGCCAATTTTTCAATCAAAGTTTCTGCCAGAATTTTGTCATCTTATACCACATCCAAACTTCACAATTTCACATCTTTCAATTTTCACAATAAAAAATAACATATTATACATCATTGTAAAGCTATGAAACTTCTCTATAATTTTTATGTAGACCACTTAATCCAATTCAAACTACATCATTCCAGAATTTTCCTCAAAACACAGTTCACGTAAAATACACTTAAATTCAAATAGTCATAACTTTCAATCCCGATATCAAAAATATCATACTTTATGGCGATAGAAAGCTATCAACAGAAGCTACAACTTTTATGAAGATCATTTGATCCAATTCTTCCTAGATCAAACCAGAAAAATTCACAAAGATTTCACATCCAAATTGCCATTTTCTGCTACTATTCATCCTCAAAATTTCAGATTTTCAATTCTCCAAAATTTAACACTTTCTTTATTCGTTTCTTGCTTTTCACTCCCATTTAAAGCAATTCATTCACTATCAATTATATTTAAACTCAAAACACCATTTTATGCCATAATTAATCATAAACATCAATAACAAAAGCATATTTCACCTATCTTAATCTCATTTAACAATTCACATTCTTGAATTGTATTTTTCTTTGCACATGAATAATTCACCACAAATTCCTCATCTAATGTCAATTTATACTTCAAAATTTCAAGAAAGTTTGGGGTCCAACATAAGAATTGACGCTTGTTGAGGAGAAAAGGGCTTATGTCTTGGCTAGCTTGCTTGAGTTCTTAGCTACAGTCTTCTTTGTGTATCTTAGAGCACTCATAGAGGTTTGCTCTATCGTATGGTTGTTGGTTCACTATTATCCCAGAAACCCTACAACTCGGGCTAGATTGGTATATGATACTTCTCTAAAAGCAATTAGAGCTTGTATGTCAAATCTGATTAAACTCAAGACAACAACAACAACAACAACAACAATCCAGTAAAAATTCAACTGATATGTAGGATTCTGGGAGGTCCAGTAATACGCAACTTTACCATCAATTAGTAAAGAGATTATTACTAAATAACCCATAAAAAATAATAACAACAACAACAATAATAAATAATAAAAAATAAAAAGAAATAAATATTAAATACTTAATAAATAAAATATAAAAAGTAATAAACTAAATAATATGATAAAGAATAAATGATGATGATGATATTAATACTAATAATAATAACAACAACAACAAAAATAACAACAATAATAATAATAAGTAGGAAAAAGATCTAAGAGTTAAGTACTGCATATATAAAAGTTAGGCGAACTAAGAGGAAAATACTAAAGAAACTCATGAAAATGACAAGGATTTCTTAATAAAAAAATCATTTATCTATATCCTAATAAGCCAAAGTTTTCTACTGCGAGCCATGTGCTTCGTAAGTTCTAGTAGTGCCATTCTTGATCACCCCCCTAATTTTTCTTAAACCTTACTTTTTCTCTCTTACAGTCTCTAAGTATAATCTTTTCATATCTTCTCATTAAAACATTTGAATGTCTCCTCTTAATATCTAAATTATTTAATTCTTGTCTCTTTTAATTTTTCAATAATATTAGACACCTTTAATTTCTCTCTTATCATTATATTCATGACCTTATTTCTTCTAGTAAAGTTTTGTATCCATCAAAACATCATCATCTCCATTATCATTAACTTATGCCTATCTACGTGTTTGATGGATCAACACTCTGCCCTATAGAGCGTAGTTGGCCTAATTGCTTAACAATATAATTTACCTTTAAACTCGAGTCGTATCTTCTTATCATATAAAACTTCCATTGCACTTCTTCATTGAAGTCACTCTGATTTGATTCGAAGAACTATGTCTTCATCAATCTCTAGATGATAAATCCTAGATACTTAAAACATTCTACGTATTCAGTCTTAATCCTACTCAATTTAAAGACTTTCGACTCTAATGTATTCCTCCAAAGTTCAAACTTTATATTGACATCCTCTTTTATGTTATCCACTAAAACAATGCCATTAACAAACAACATATATCAAGGTACATCCTCTAGGATATTTTTGGTGAGCTCATCAATCGCTACTGTAAACAAAAAGAAGCTTAAAGAGGAACCTTGGTATAGCTTAATATTGATAGAAAAATGCTCTGTATCTCTTCCAACTGTAGTTTTTATACTTTTATACATATCTTTAATAACCCTAAGTCATAGAAATTTTCTTAACTTCTAAATAACTTCATATGATTTCCCTAAATGTCCTATCATATGTCTTCTCTAAATCAATAAAATTTATGTGTAGATTATACTGTCTTTCCCTATAATATTTCATTAATCTTCAAATGAGATGTAAAGTTTCTTTCATGGGCCTTCTTGACGTGAAACCAAACTGATTTTCTAAGATAGAAATATCTTTCATCGCTCTCTCCTCAGTTACCTTTTCCGTAACTTAATAGTGAGGTTAAGTAATTTGATGTCTCTATAATTGTTACAGTTTTAAATATCCCTTTGTTTTTATATAAAAGAATTAACGTATTAAATCTCACTCATTCGATATCTTGACAAATTTAAGAATTATATTAAAAAAAATGAGCTAGCCAGACAACCCTATTCACTTAAACTCTTCCACTCTTCATCTCCGATTTTTTAATGATCTCGGTGTATAATTTTTTCCGGAAAAAAAAAAAGGAGTGAAAGTCCCTCCTCCGCATAATAAGACGGATAAGACGGATTAAAGAGTCGTAGATGACGCGCTACACAAACAAGCCATATGTGGACAAAGGAACGCCCATCTCTCGCTCCCTCTCTCACTAAGGCCAGTACAAACTTTTATGCAAGTAAATCAACGGATGGCTGGTAAGCATCGATCAAGAAGACGCATGGACACATATGCGCATGTGACTTTAGGAGTAGCCATCGCCTTTTGAATTATTGTGAGCACCAAAATGGCTGCAGGGGCTGGTTTCCTCACTAGAGCTGCCATTATCTATTCAAAGTCGCAAGCTTTTAAAGGAAAACACGGTTGTTCACCTTCTAAGCTTCTTCTGCTCTCCAAAGCTCGAGCTTCTCATTCCATCGATGACAAAAACGAAGTCTTCAAACAACTGGGTACGTTTCTTTTTCCTATATGCATCTTTCACTCTTCCTGAGTTACACATACGAATGTCATGGCCTTTTTCTTAAGTTAGTTGACATTGTGGGTACGCGAAGTTGTAAATGAGTTGAGACCCAGTTGCGAAATTTGAAATGCCAGAAATTTGATGGTCATACGTTAGCATTTTCAGCTTCTTTCAACTCGTTCTTAATTGGATTATTTTAAGTTGCTAACATAATCAGTAGTAGCTAGTTGTCAATCTGTTTGATTCTTTTGGAAATTAATCTTCTCAACTGTTGAATCACTTGGTAAATTCTGGATGAGTAAGTTCCAAATCAACTCTTGGACCTTTAACACAAGTAATTACGAATTTTATACGAATTTTATACGAGTTTATTTTAAAAGGTCTGCACGTGTTTCCCTCTCTATGTATGTGTTAAATCCTGCACATTAAATCACTATGAAGCAACAGTTTGCTATCTTCAAGGATGTCCAAGGTACGGATTACAGTCAAAATTCTCTTCCGGTAAGGTAATAGCAGTTAGTGACAGCAAGAGACGGCAAAAACCTTTTCTCTTACACTAACTCAAATTCAAACTTGATAGCCGTTAATTAAAATACTGATACTGCTCTATCCCAAATTTGCATTGAAAAATCCAACCTTCTATATAACTCTTATGAGACCACCTTCATTGATGTAGTGAAACATGGTGTTTATTAAATTTTTGTAATCTCAATTTCAGAAGAATCCATATCTCAACTCAAATGCATGAGACATCCAGTTATATTCCCACTCTTTTATATGGACATCCTTAATTATTGTAGTCAGATTGACAATTTGTACATCTAATAAACCTCCTTAACGCCTAGGAATACAGTTTCAATAGGAGTTCAAAAATTGACGTCCCAGAAAATTAAGGTCATGTTAAGGTACAGGTACTGGTTTTAAAAGAGTTGAAGTTGAGTTGAAGAAAAGGTGAACTAGAGAAAAATGAATTAATTGGCTTGTTTCCCTAATGTAAAGGAATCGTAGTATTGCTTACATGTTAATACTTGTGGATTACTGTATACCAAAATTAAGATGCTTCCATAGAGTTTACTTGGAGTTTTGGTAGTATGTTGAGTACATGGATATGCAATAGACACATCTTTTGACGCAAGGTTATGTCCTTCATATAGGTAGGTATTGGTGATAAGGTTCAGACTGATTCCTAATACCCTAATCAACAGTTTTTACAGAGGTAGAAGATAAATGGAAAGAGAGCATATAGTATTCATTTCTTTCAACTGTGCTTTACTTTGAAAAGCAAAAGCAGCAATAGGAATTTTCTTGTACTATGTTGGATGGTGCATGAGGTGAGGAATTATTATTTTTAATGCATGAAAAGAATCTGGTTATTAAATTATTAGACTGATACTTTCTAATTAATCAAACTATAATATTGACTTATTGGATAGCTATTATAAGATTTATTATATGATATATGCAAGAATACATTAAGTACTGTGTTTCTTAGATAAGTTCTAGTAGTGCTATATGTCATCTGTTTCTAACATGGAAGGGCGAAACTTTTCCTATTAGGTTTATTTTCATTAAAAAAGAAGATTGAAGATGCAGTTATCCGTGCCGAGATATTAGCAGCACCAGCACTGGAGCTTGAAGAAGCAAGACGGATTAAACAGGAGGAGACAATACGTCAGTGCGATCTATGGAATGATCTTGCTAAATCTAACGAAATCCTTGTCAAATTAGCTGATAGTGCAAAAGTGGTAGATGCTCTCAAAGACCTTAGGTATAAGGTAATGCAACACAGAAGACTAAATGCATAGTTCTTATCCAATTAAATCTGTTTTTCCTTACTGAGAAATGTACTATGGGGGTTAACAATGTCAAACGGTTTTAATGCCGGTGCACAGAGAAGTTCTTGTCATTAAATAGATAGTGTTCTTCTTAATTACAGCCTAAAAACTGTTCCTATAATCCCTCATAATCTCTTATACAATTTAAGTAATGTAACAACTATACAATACAATAACGAGCACATTGTTTGGCTAGGGAGATGTGAGCTTCAAAAGCTTTGTGCAAAGCTTGGTAAATGCATGTCTGCACTATACAGCCTCCACAATTGTCTGATTCTCTTTATCAGGTTTTGAAGTGTGGATGAGAAAAATAAAATTCATCTATTAATATTTTACTACGTACTTAGAGACGATGTCTCTAGAGCTTACTTGAAACCAAAGAGCTCAGAATCTTAAAGTTGCTGAGTGATGTTTCCTTTCTTTCTGAAGAGCAAGGAAAATATGTGTTCTTCAGGCTGAAGAGGCAAAGCTAATCTCACAGTTAGCAGAGATGGAAGCAATCAATTACCAGCTTTTCAAGCAAGCATATAGTGCATCTGTAGATGTGAGCACTTTCCTGGATCAGTATGAGATGTTAAGGCTCCTGAAGGGGCCTTACGATAAGGAGGGAGCATCTGTCATTATTCAAGCTGGATCCAGGGGAACTTACCCTCAGGTTCATGTTTTCTAAATCTTACATGGACTGGATTGTTAAAGTTTTCAGTTTATAATCGATCTGCTTAGGGTTAAACCATCAGCTGTGCTGCCTTGGTAGGCAGATAAGTATCTAGAAATGGGAGGGAACTTTGGCTTTAATGTCACCTTCAGATGAAGTTCTCTTTATTGTACTTCAAATATATAGTCTTGCCTTTTCCTATGCAAGATTTGTCCTTTGGTCCAATTTTCTTTTTTAATTTTCTAATAAGTTAGAGGAACTGAATTTGGTGTCTCCTGCAGATTGATTGTATTAGATTTTCTTGTATGCACTTATTTAGAGATGTTTCAGCTTGAGCTTTTGTGGACTTCATTTTTTTCATTATTATAATACTAGGTCTGTCTAATATGGAAATGGAAATCTCTTTGCTTAGATGTGGATAGAAGAACTTCTAAGCATGTACATCAAATGGGCTGAAAGAATAGGCTATAAAAGCAGCCTTGTTGAGAAGAATCCCCGCCATGGCAGTGTCCAATCAGTGACAATCGAGTTAGAGTTTGAGTGCGCTTATGGTTATCTGCTAGGAGAAAAAGGTCTCCACAACATGGTTGAGTCAATTAGTGGATCATTTGAACATAAGGTAAGCAATCCAAATTGGTCATATTCACTGATATTGATATTCTCCTTTCTAGGTTAAGAATGCCTTTTGTTCCTAATACCTTCTTGATTTTTGTTTTTAATTCTGGTGAAGTTTATCATTTGAAGTATTATGATTGTGCAATAAAGTGATGGAAGCTTCTATTTGGTTTATACTTGCATTAGTCTTCTTACTTGCTCGTTGCTTCCGTATGCAACTACGGACATCATGTGGAGATATTCAGATTGGAACAGTTTGAAGCCTGAATCTTTGATTAGGATCTCAAAGTTTAAGGAATCTTTTTTTTCTTTATTTCCATCTTCCATCATCCTGCTTTTAAATAAACCAGATCTATCAAAGCTGTGTGGTGGTGTTTACATTAAGGGAAAGTATTACCAACTTATATACATATATATATGTATATAAATTGTTTGCACAAACTATGGGACAGGTTGGTATCAAATTTAATATTTTTATTAAAATTTTTTGTTTTAACTTCTTGATTTTAGTTCTTTTGAGGAGGAAAAACAACATGTTTGATAAGTCAGAACTTCTGCTTTCAAATATAGGTGAATGCTTTTATTAAAAGCATATACAATTAGTACCTACATATTAGTCACATATTGTTTATTCGTATTTTTATTATAATATCAATTACAAATTTTCATAAAAATAGAAAACCAACTAAATTAATTATTGTGTTTAATGTTTTCTATATTGTAAAGAAGTATTATCTCATATTTAAAAACTATTTCAAAATAAATTTTATTTTGCGCAAGTAATTTATTTGTTTTAAATGTTAGTTTTATTTTGAAATATTTATATTACTTAAAGTATGTTCAATTTTAAAATTGTACGTAGATTTTTTAATACAGTGAGATATTTATTATTTATAATTAAGTTATAGTGATTGAAACTTTACATTAGTAGTTCATATTGATTAACAAACAATTAAAAAATAAAAACAGAAGTTTGATCAAACCACTTCTTATAATCATCCAACATACTCTTGGCTACAAACTGCAGTTAAGAATTTTCGCTTAATAATTTTGGAAACCATAATGCCTCTTATTTCTTCCCTTTCTTTCATGTTGGAGCGTTTGCAGGTTATCTCGGCATATGTAGACGTTATTCCTTTGTCTCTCAATACAACTTTGGACCTTCAGATAAAAGATGAGGATTTAATTGTGTCACCACCTTCATTGGTTGAGCAAGCAGTTTCTCTCAAGCACATTCCTACTGGCATTACAATCCACTCTTCAGGTTTGTCCCAATTTCATAATGCAACTACTACAATCTCATATTTTCTTGTACTTCATAGTGAACAGCCTTCACTTTCTAAACAGACCATGCTAGTCAAATGAGGGTGAAATGGAAATTGACGGTTCCTCGGTTAGCAAGGATTCATTATAGCATGATTTTTTCCTATGGGTTTTAACCTTCACTTCATTCCCCAGTGAAGAGAAATAATTATTAATTGTATGTGTTATGCATTTTTATTTTGATGTCAGTGCAGTTGCTTTCTGTCTCTTTAATCGCATCATTTTAGCTCGAAAATAAATGAGTGTGAGGGATCTATACGCAGGTCAGAGAAGCTACTTCGCAAATAAGGCAAAGGCTCTTAATCGGTTGAAAGCCAAGCTTCTGGTGATTGCAAAAGAGCAAAGGGCTTCTGACATAACCTGTATAAGAAGAGAGGCCATTGCAGATGGGTTGAAGGAGGCTCGGAGGTACATTTCTTGTCCATACAAGCTAGTAGAAGATGTAAAAACGGGTTTACAACTGCCTGACTTGAGCTCTGTTCTGGAGGGAAATATTGAACCTCTTATTGCAGCTCATATAAATCTCAGGCGTACAGAATAAATTGCGTATTTGAAAAGTTTTTGCTGCAATGTTCGTGTACATAATGTTTTCATTATCATTTGATTCATCCCTAAAATTTCCTTTAATGTTTGATCCTTACCCCCAGTTTGTTCAATTCTTTGATAAAACAAAAACTGGTAATTAAAGCCTAACAAAAACTGGTAATTAAAGCCTTCAAGCTGATGAAAAGGTATACGTTATGTTAGTTAAAAAATAAAAGCTGAAATAAAGGATTGCAAAAGACAGCAGAAAGAGTTTATTCGAAGAAACAATACTGCATGAACAAGAACTGGGATTCATTTTAGAGCTTTAGCTCGTGACTTAAATGAATTACTAACTGAAACATAGTAAAATCTGGCATAAAACCAGCAAAATCTGATCCTAATTCCCTTTATATTGACTAGGAAATTTATTGGATATCTGATACAAAAATATAAAAAACACGTGCAGCACTTAAAGCATATATTTAACACTCCTTGTTTTAAGGATTGCAAACTCCAATTCTCTCTCGGGAGCTCAAAATTGGCAACTGGAAGTGGCTTTGAAAACAGGCTTGCTAGTTGGTCTTTTGACTTGCAGTAGACTAAAGTGAACTATCTATCTTGCTGCACTTCCCTTAAAGAAGTAAAGTTTGATGTTGAAATGTTTGGTCTTCTCGTGAAACACTGGATTGTTTGAGATTGCAATAACCACCTAATTGTCAACAAAAATCTCAGTGCTTTCTTTCTGCTCTGTGTAAATCATACAAAATCTTATTCAGCCATAAAACTTGATTTGCAACTTTTGTTGCTGCAATAAATTTAGCTTCTGCAGTAGATTATGCTACAATCTCTTGTTTCTTAGAACACCAAGAAAAAAAAAACTCCTGAGTCTAGATTGAAACAACAACCTGAAGTGCTTTTTATTTCATGGACCGATCCTGCCCAATCATTATTAGAGAACCCATATAGCTTGAAATTTTTGCATTTCTCAAAGTTGACATCATAATCAATAGTGCCTTTTATATACCTTAGTATTCTTTTTGCAGCAATTAAATGAATTTCACTAGCACAATGGATAAACCGAGACAGAAGACTTACGGCAAAAAGTATATTAGGCCTTGTTGCCATGACATACATTAAGCATCCTATCAAGCTTCTGTAGCGTCCTTCATCAACTTTATTAGCTCCATCCTCTTTGCACAACTTTTGTTTCTGATGTATCGGTGTGCTCATTGCTTTGCACTCCTCCATCTGAAATTTCTTCAAGATTTCCTTTGCATATTTCTTCTGACAGATGAATACTTTATTTTCTTCTTGCCTGACCTCCATTCTAAGAAAATAGGCCATGAGGCCAAGATCTGTCATTTTAAAAAACTGCATTATTTCCTTTTTGAATGCCTCAACCAACCTTGTATTATTTCTTGTCACCAAAAGATCATCAATATAAAGAGACACAATGAGAATTTGTCATTATCTTTATGTTTCATATAAAGAGTGGCTTCTGACAGGCTTTTAACAAAACCAAGGCTTAACAAGTGAGCATCTATCCTGCTATACCAAGCCCTTTTGGCTTGCTTCAAGCCATAAAAAGCCTTTGTGAGTAGGTACACTTTATGCTCTTCACAGTCCTTCACAAATCCTTCGGATTGCTCAATATATATCTCCTCCTATAAAATGTCATTTAAAAAGGTTGATTTGATGTCCAGCTGAAACACCTTCCATCCCAATTGTACTAATAATGCAAGCAGCAATCTGATTGTATCCAATCTTGCAACAGGAGAAAAAGTGTCAGAGTAATCAACATCATAAATCTGAGCACACCTTTTGACAACAAGTCTGACCTTATATTTATTGATGGAGCTATATGCATTCAACTTTGTCCTGAACTCCCATTTCACGCCAATAAACTTTCATCCTTCAGGTCTTTAAACTAGCTCCCGAGTTTTTTGTTCAATTATAAACAACTCCTCCATTGCTTTCTTCCACTTTGAACCCTGTAAAGCTTCTTCAGGACAAGCAGGTTCACAAATTGCCACATTACATCTTGCATAAATGTCTGAAAGTGGTCTTGTTCCTCTATCTGGATGATCATCTTTCAACTCATCTTGCAAAGGATCACTAATGACCTTAGGTACTTCTAAAGGACAATATCCTCATTAAAGTATACATCACTGCTGATTGTCATTTTTTGGTTTGAGGATGGTACACCTTGTAGGCTTTCGAGGCAGTATTATAGCCCACAAAGACGCCTAGAGTTGCCTTCTTGTCAAGCTTGTCATGCTTAACCTGAGGCATATGAACAAAACATACATAGCCAAATAATTTTAAGAAACTTTAGTGAAGGTTTCTACCCATACCAAGCTTCAAATGGAGTTTTATCTTCTAAAGCCTTAGTTGAAAGTCGATTTTGCAAAAATATTATTTTTGTAACATCCCGTCACCGATGGGAAGGTTATATTGGTAAATTGAGATGGGTTAGGACTGTACCGCACATTATCGACTGAGCATTTATTTGGCCTTTAAGTTTAGAGGTCATGAGTCAATTGATACATGCACATATAGGTACATGCATTCATGACATTTTCCCGGCACTTGATTGTG
>JANZLF010000004.1:5775414-5788066 GCA_026546835.1 Erythroxylum foetidum | reverse complement strand
TGTGTTTAATATTATGCACTCATGCCATGTGGAGATGAATGGAGGATTATATGTGTTTGCTTTTGATTGATTTCGGATCACAGGTGTCCGAAATATTAGAAATTTGATATCGAAGTGCTATTTGTGTGAAATTGTGAAATTAATTCCTATTAATGTGAAAACTTTTATGATTGAAATATCGGACCAAAGGTTCGAAGAAATAGAAATTAGACATTGAAATGCAAAATGGTTGTAAATGTAAATTGGGTCATATGCATTCATGCATAAAGGCATGTTCAGATAATGAAAGTTGTGACTGGAGCAGCCACCGTATTTCAGAGCTTTAAGCTCAACGCATCAGGGCCTCGAGCCCAACGTAATGTAGAGGCATGGGCTCAACGTATCAGGGTTTCAAGCCGAACGAAATTCATAGCCAATGGCTCACCGTTAATGAGCTCAGGCGCACGGTCACAACAACGTAATAAAATGGAAAATGTCACATATGAATTGTATATACAAATGATTGAATGTGAACTGGGTAAAAGGCGATACGCCTTATATTTGTCAAATATTAGCGCATGTGATATTTTCGAATGTGATATACTTTGAATTGTTTGTATATGCATGAGTTGAGTGAACCATTGATGATGGTTTCATTGAGTTCGCAAACTTACTCAATATTGCAAATATTTTTTAGGGATCGATGAGTACCCCGTTAGACATACGGGAGTATGTTTACCGTTTGCAAATCAGAGTCTAAGGTTGGGATCAGTTCACGTCTGCATTAGTGTTATTCTATTTTGTATAAGATTTATATTTTTTGCAATTTTCGCAGAGTAGTACTGTTATTGCAGAGGGCCCCAATTGGTAAATGTTGTATTTGTAATTCGATTACTGAAAGTGTTCAGAATCAACACTGGGCCCAGTTTGGCTATGGAGTTTTATGCATAAATTGTTTTAAATACTGCTAAGTGCCATTGTAATGATTGAAATTGTATTGTGGTCAAGAAAATATTTTTCGTATCGCGGGCCCAAAATTGTCTACTGATTTCTGTGCATATCAATGTTTTCGAAATAAAAATGTCTTACTGAGTATTTGAACTGTTTTGACTGCTTTAGCATACCACCCTCGTGAGGCACGGACTCGAATATCACCATTGATATCGGGTTCGGGTCTTGCGGGAGTGACATGCTACAATGATTCTATTAAACATGCTATAATTCTATTAGTCATTGTGGACATAACAATTGCTTTGTTGAAGAATATATTTGAACAATTAACAACATTTGATAACATTTTTGAATTCTTATTTAATTCAAAAAAATTGAGGTCATTAGATGATAATGAATTAAGAGAATATTGCACTAATTTTACAACGATGTAGATTTAGATGATTTTTTCTGAATTAAAAATGTTGCAGATGACTTTGCCCAATGAGTTAATGTCATCGGTTGAAATTTTAGAATTTGTTAAAGCTGCAGATTGTTATCCAAATGTTTCAATTGCTTATCGAATTTTATTGATTATACCTGTGACTGTAGCATCAGTCGAGAGAAGTTTTTCAAAGTTAAAATTTTTGAAAATCTACTTAAGATCATCGATGTCACAAGAAAGGCTAAATAGTTTAGCTATGTTATGTATTAAAAAGGATACGTTAGATAATATTGATCTTGATAATATTATTAATGATTTTGCCTTTAGAAATACACGGAAAAATTATTTTTCATAAATTAAGACATTTATATTTCATACAAATATATAAAAGCTTTAAATTTATATGTTTATATATTTTCGATTTATTGTGATATTTTTTTTATTTCACCCCACACTTTTAAAGCGATAAAAATGGCCTAGGCAGTAGCAAACAACAAGCAACCGACACCGCCGCGCGGTTCCTAACTGCCGATTGCAGGACACCATACCTAAATCTAGGATATTAATACTTTATTCAAAGAAGCAGTGTGGGTCTGTCTCACGATTCCCACCACCATTTGCTCTTTTAACCAAACCAGTAACTACCACCAGAAGTCGTTAATAAATAGTGGTTTAACAGTCAAATCTTTTTTTTTTCAATGGTGACTTGTGTTCTTCTTCTCTCGGGGGAGGATAATTGCTATTAATTTTTTTATAATATTAAAATATATTATCCAATTATTGTAACAAAATTTATTTAAATATTATATTATAATAATTAATATTTTAAAAATCAAACCATAAATTAAACTAATAAGATAAAAGATTTAACATTTAAAAGAATCAATTGATATTAACCATCATAATATCGACTAAAGATTAAATAAAATTAAATAATTTGAAATATGATTGACATAAATTCTCCTTATCTATCGAAGAATTTAAAGTTTAATTGAAAAAAGATTATTAAATACACATGAATTGATTTGTTCTAGTTTATAAGAACTTATTAATTTACAAAAATTTATTAATAAATTGGTATATTTTTAACAACAAAAATTGTTAAACTAAATTGAACTTAAAAATTAAAACCAAATCAAAAAATTGTACGATTTAAAATTTTTATTGTTAAATCAGTTAAGTTTTTTAATTATTGATAATATCGGCTATATTGTATTATTAGTTGGAAACTTCTATTAATAAAGTGATTTAGTTGACTAGTATCTTCCTAATTATACCTAACCTAGTATGAGTGTGGCACACTCATAGCGTCTTAATAAAAATAAATAAAGAAAAAAGACTTCAGACTTTTTTTTTTGGCAATCCAGGGATGAGGGATCGGAGGATGGTACATGTTTGCAAAATACAGCCCACAGATGCAGAGAAACCCAGAAAAGCTGGTATCTATCTGCTAAAGAAAGCAAATATACAAGGGGAAAGAGAAGGGGCCCACGTTTGCCTCAGGATTCAGGAGTCGGAAATCAGGTCAGGAGATCAAAGCCTAAGCAGAAACAATCTAAAGTTCGGTTTTTTTTATCAAACTTTGTATCACAGAAATGTAACTCTTTTCAATCTGTTCTCCAAGCAAAGACTCGACAAAAGCCTGACCCTGTCACGAGAGTGGCACGTACATCTTTCTCTGTCCATATTTATATCGTTTCAAGCGCACCATCTTTCGCTCTCCACTACTGTTCTACCGTTTCTTCTTCTTCGTGTTTGTTCGTTACTAATAAGTACGGAAATTAATACCGCTGTTATAACATGGTATGTTCTGTTGTGTTCTCTGTTCTATTTCAAGCTTACGTCTAAAAGTAGTATGTTTCGTTTGTTTGTCCTTTGGGTTAGGGAAAAGATTGTGTCTTTTGATTGAAACAGGTGGCGGTGTTGGACTCCAACGTGATTTTGAATATTGGAGAGCTCAGTTCAGGAGGGAATGAGGCGAATCTTCTGATCGGAACCGACGCTGGCCGGCATGTTCCCGCGATAATGTCAGAAGAGCCTTGTGTTTCTTGCACCACTTTTAACATCCTCGCTCCCATCTATAAACGACTTGATCAACAGGTAATTGGTGTTCTTTCACAAATTTTTTGTCTCAACGTTTCCTATTTGTGAATGAATTCAATTGTTTGCTTTTGTATTTACTGGGGTATGTGACAATAGAACCAAAGCGTTCGTGAAAGCGACTTCAGAGTTTTTTGGCTATCCAGGAATCAGAGGATTTTGGATTGGCTGCTCTGTGAAAGGTCTTCCATCATATGTTTACAGGTTATTAAATTAATTTCTGTTTTGTTTTCTTTTCTCGATGCTAATAGATCTGAATTTCATGCATCAGTTTGGAATTGAATAAAGATGGAATCTTTTTTCCAATTAATAGGAATTCTGGGTTGGAAATGATGAACTCGTGCATATGTATCAGAGCAGCCTTGGTGACGCAGGTTATACCACCTTCCAGCTTGCACGAACCAATAATCGCGGGGATGGTAGGTGATTTCAAAGCCCTTCCTGTCAATTTGTTATTTTTTTGAATTTTTCAATTATAATATAGTCACCACCTTTTCATGTATCTATCCCAGAATTTGCAATCTAGTTGTTTTTTTCTTTAGTATTCTGTGCTCTAGTTTATCCTTTTCAGTTGTCTATCATGTTTGTGTACTTGGCTTAGGAATCTTATATTATCATGTGCAGGCCTGCTAACTGCTATCCGCAAGGATTACTTTAGGGTTTTGAGGTATCAAGAGTTGCTTTTCAATGACTTCGGAGACCGTGTTGCTCAACTATTACATGTACAGTCTGCTGTACCTTTCTTGCAAAACCAGATGGGCAACAGTCAACAAGAACTTCTAATTGTGAACACTCACTTACTCTTTCCTCATAAATCGATTCTTTCCATAGTAAGATTGGATCAGGTATATCATCTTTGATTTTAAAGTTTCTTCTTGACATCTTACTTGTTTTTGATCTTGCTTTTTAGTCGTAACATTCACCATCCGGTTTGTTTTGTTCTTTACACAGGTTTGTAAAATACTGCAGTATGTTGACACGTACCAGAGAGAAAACAAACTTAGTCATGTTCCTATCATACTGTGTGGGTGAGCTCCGAGTCCAGTACATTTCAGGTAGATATCTTCTGCCAGAAATGGCCAGCAGTGGACATCCTGACTTTGCTTTCCTTTGGTTTATTCTTCTGTAGTGATTGGAATGGTAGCAAACGAGGACACGTTTATAAATTCCTCAGGTCCCAGGGATTTGTGTCATCTTATGACATTGCTCATCAATACACAGACGGTGATGCCGATGCTCAGAGGGTCAGTTTCTATACTTCATCTTTTGGCTTTTGCATCTTAACATCACAGCAAAGTTGAGTGCATTTTGCTTACAAGATTAATGTTTCCTTTCAAATGTCATAGTGGGTGAGCCACCGAAATCATAGGGGTAACATCTGTGGTGTAGATTTCATATGGCTTAGGAATCCTAATCAACCAAGAAAAACATTGAAGAAAAGTTGGGCTGAAGCGGTGTTTGGAATAATAAAAGTAAGTATAACCATTAGTCACGTTCAGAGTATTTTACTCACAGAAGTTCTTTATTCTGATGATATACAGCTTTATAATGGATGATCTGGGTTTGTTTCTTTCTATTTCAGTTGTCTAACTGGGTCACAGTGTAAATATGTGACTGTTTATATATGGAAAGAGAACTGGAATAATGTTTCACATTAGATGGTCCAGTCTATCAACTTTCCACATTTAAGCTTTTTTGGTACATACCTTGCTGTAAATAAACTACAACTCTATGTCTAGGTTGAAATACTTTAGACCAAAAAGGATGTTTTAGTGAACTGCTTAAGAATATGTTCTAGGCATCTGCAAGTTAAAAGTCTCAGGACTGTTTGAATTGATAATTGAAAGTTTCAAGCTGCAAGCTGTAGATGCACACAGTCAACTCGCTTTGTTTTGTCTTAATTTGTTTATACTTGGACAAAATAGGTAACTACTCTGTTCTGTATTTTGGAGTAAGTGTGCCAAGAACTTAAGTGGTATTGTTTGTTTGAGAAGTGTAGTTAATCGTACTGACTTTCCTGCATCTGTTGGGATGATCTACTCTTGTTTATTCTTTTAGTATCAGCTCCAAAAAGATTCTTTGACTGGAAAGGATGCATTTGCATTTCTAAAGGCTGACAAGCACAAAGGTTTTATAACATATTCATCATTTTGTGAAGCACTTCGCAAGGTATTTTACTGTTACTTGCTGTATTTGCAACTGAATGTTTGATGGGAAGATAGACTGAGCAAGGGTTTATCTCATGCAGGTAGATTTACTCAGTATTCCTTATGGACTGAGTTTCCAGGAAACAAGAGATTTGTGGAACCAAGCAGACAAAGATGGAAATGGGGTTATTGATTATGAAGAATTTAAGGTATACTATCCCTTCCCATTTTCAGTTTCAGCTTCCCCGTAAACACTCCTCTGCAAAAGATATGGTATAAAGGATCTGGTTATGTCAGCTTCTTTTTGTTTGTAGCCATACTCTTTTGATTGCTGTGTGTACTTAACACAGACCTATATGTTTCTCTTAAACATACGTGTTCTACTTCTAAGTAAGTGATGAATATTTGGAACAGGGAATGTGGAATTCGGAATGCTTGGAGCACATGGAAGAAAATCACATCGGGAGAAATGAGGAAGAAGCGATTGGTTTCAGTGTGAAGGATGCTGTTCTGTTCCCCCGCGAGGTGGAGAGAGGAATGTGGCCCGAAGATTACTCCTTGTCAGATCATGCTCGACTCACCGTCGTTTTTTCACCTGTAAGGATTCAGTGGGGTTAGCCTTACAGCAGCAGTAGCAGCATAAAGATAAAGAGGGTCATGGGAATATTGACATGGAAAATAGAATTGGAAGTTTGTAAATGAAAAAATCATACAAATACAATTGGACCATGTCTCCCAAATCTCTCGATTTGGGCCATATCTTCTGGATGTAAAATTTTGTAACTAGAGGGAAGGGATCAGAGAGTTTTGCCAGGGCCATTGCATCATGTATCTGTTCAGCTCCAATGAACACTTTCATTAACAAGTCACATTAAGATGTCATGATGTGTTGTTACAAGGTGCTCTCTACTTTAACAAAAGAATCCCGAATCTGGAACATGGGTGGAGGGGTTGTGGTCCATAGATTATTGGAAGCAAAGTTTTCGTTTAGTTTGAGCTTTATCTCCTGTGAGGTGGAAATTACCAAAACTCCTCGCCAAGAGAAAGTGAAGAGGGTCAGTACGGAAGACAGGAAAAAGCACGACGTTCAGGCATGCTAGTGGCGGGATCCACGGCCACTCGACGGACCAATAGGCGTGGGTTTAGCAACCCCTTCGCAACGAAGTTAGCTGAGTGATGAACAGTATCGGAATCTAAAAAGCAGTTAAATTTGTCTCCGCAATACAAGCAATACATTACCACTTCGATTCTTGCGTTATTTAACAGCCACTTGGCAACGAAGTAGTCGAGTGATGAACAGTGTCGGAATCTAAAAATCGAGTTAAATTTGTCTCTGCAATTCACACTCCGATCCTAACATCAAACTGCCTCCCATCATATTTACTAACCATTTTAGGAAGAAAGATGAGCTCCACCTCCATAATCTCAACTGGTCAGTTCCAATGTCATTAAACCCAGTCTCTTGCTTTTGTTTGTTACCTAATCCTTAAACTGCGTTGTTTCTTACTCTTAATTTACTCGGTCTGTCTTTGTTTAGTTATGGCAGTTGAGGTCAATAAAAAACTGCGGGCGGTTGGATACCGATTTCATCCAACCGACGAAGAGCTGCTGACCCATTTCCTAAAACACCAGAATCTCGGAAACGAAAGCCAGGTGCGGGCAATAAACGTTGTTAACGTCTGCAAGTGCGAACCTTGGGACCTGCCCGGTATGTATATAATCATATCTCGTCTTCTTACATCGTTTTTAATGTTTTCCCCTTATCTAATTGGTTAGTTTTGATCTTAATAAGACCAATCGAAGATAAGATCCGAGGACCATGTGTGGTATTTCTTCTGTCCCCGTAACTTAAAGTACTCGAAGAGTAAGCGACTCAACAGGACGACGGAGGCGGGTTACTGGAAACCCACCGGCAAACCTCGCAAAGTCACAGCCAAGCGTCCGAAGATGGAGATTGGTACTAAGAGGACTTTGGTTTTCTACCTTGGTCATCCCAGAGGAACGAGGACCGAATGGGTCATGCACGAATATGACTTTAACTTGCTTAATCAGGTAGTTTGATCCTGTGGTTGTACATACTATCTATGAGAAATGTTCGTTTAAATTGGCAAGGGCTGGATCGATCTTTTTCGTTGTATCAGCAGAGGCTTAGTGTTGAGCATTTGAAAAGGCAAAGTTTAGGGCCAATCTAGTTTATCCGTTACATTTTCTCAGAAACTATGAACTTCATTCGACGCTTTTTGTTTAAGTAACTTTGAACTGTGATTTGGATTCGTCTGACCTTGTTAAAAGAAGTTTTGGAGATGATGAAGTTGCTTGAAGTGGCAATTCATTTGGTGTTGTGTTTAGTTGTGGATATGCTTTATTGGTTTTTGTTTTTTATTTATTTTGCAATTTGATTTCATTAAGAGATCTCAGAGTGAGCTCATTATCTTTGGTCTTGATGCAGGGGGATTTTGTGGTTTGCAAGTTGCAGAAAAAGCCTTGTGAGAAGACCAAGAACCCTGATGTGGCTTTAGCTTCTGATTTTGAAACAGACGTAGCTATTTCATTTTGTGATGAGCAACAGTCTGCATGCCAAGAGGCTCCTTATGTGGAGACTGAATGTCAAATTGAAGTGCCTGGTACGCCTTGTTGCGACGGGGTCTCTTCTCCGACAGTGACACCTTCCATTCTTCGCAGTCAAATATTCTTTTCTGGTGAGACAACTCCTCCTCCTCCTCCTCCTCCCACTGCAATACCTTCCATTCTCGATAAACAAGTATCAGTTGCAATGCAACCCTACAATCAGCAAGAACAAATACCAGTCCCAGTGACAACTTCCAATCTTATAAATACAATATCAGCTACAATGCAACCCTACAATCAGCAAGAACAAGTACCAGTCCCAGTGACACCTTCCAATCTTATAGATACAATATCAGCTACAATGCAACCCTACAATCAGCAAGAACAAATACCAGTCCCAGTGACACCTTCCAATTATAAAAATCAAGCATCATTCGGAACGACATGTTCCTCCAATATTAAGCATAAAATATCAATGACATCTTCCAACCATAAAGATCAAATATTATCCTGCGGTGAGGCTACTCCTCACTGTACAAAGCATTCCGATTTTATAGATCAAACATTCTTTTGCAGTGAGGCAACTCCTCACGCAACAGAACCTTTTGATCTTGAAAATCAAGTACCTGTTGTTGGAGACACGACTCCTCCTGTAACGGTACCAAGCAATATTGATTTATACGAGAAAGATGATTGCATTTTTTTTTCAGACTTCAATATTCAGAATTTAGCCTATGGAGGGGATGAGCTTACTCCAGTGGCTGTGTCTTTTGATTTTAGAGATGAAGTATGTAATTATCTATTTACATCCAATATAAAAAATCAAATATCAGACTTTGATTTTGATGGAGGTAAATGGATTACAGCGATTAACGGACCTTCAGATACTGATGGTCAATTAATCTCGAAAGAAAGTGTTTCTGTTCTATCTTCCAACTTAGAACATAAACTACCCCATAATGATTTAGTACAATCCTGTATGAATCCAACCCTTTCGGGTCCTTCTAGTTCTAGGAACGAACAAGAACATGATATAGTTGAACCAAATTACGGGATGGAGCATGATCTTATAGAACTAAATTCATCATCAGAAGTGATTGTACCTGTCACTCAGGATGGTGAATCTGGTTCTCTAGAATCAACAATTTCAGGTTTCGAAACTCAAAGTACATATGAGAAGACTATTGTGTCAACTCCCGAAGATATTGAGTGGAGTTCCATGGCGCCATTTGATTTAGTAAGTAATATGGAGGCAAGTACTAAATCCTTCATAATTTTTTCCCTTTAAAGTCTTTATTCGTATGGACCATAATAAGTGAATTTGAGGACTATGCTTATGCTACCTTGTTTCTTTTTTTCTTTTACAGTTTGACTCTCTACTAGAGGAACACTGGGTAATTGATCCAGAAGGCATTTTTGGCTCTGAACTTCAATGGCTTATGTCCGGTGAAGTAAGCCCTTGGGCACAGGACAGTGGCTTTGATAACTCCATGCCTGGTAGCTATGATCTGGTTCGTGTGCCGTCTTTTTCCTTGCCTGCCTGATTTACAGATTTTGTCGTGGCACCACAAAGCAAGCCTTCATAGGTTATAAGATTGGTGAGGCACACGACCTCTCCTCTGCCTAGTGAGCTTATGAAGATAAGACCAAACTGCTTCAGTATGTTAATAGCGTATGTCTGAACAATGTTGTACTTATAATTATGGTAGTTTGATTGCTGATACTCAGCAACTAAAAGAACTAAAGTGGTGATTGTATATATTGATAAGGAATTGGAGTTTTAATTGTATCCTGTTATTAATTGTATGACTAATATTTGACTGAATTGGAGGGTGATAAGCACATATTTGAATTTAGAGTGGTAGTACTGTAGTTTTTATTTAACATTAATCAAAGTAAGATGAAAACAATTTAGCTTGATTATAGCTCTGAGGTTCATGAATACTTGATATATGTGCCAAGAAATTCAAATATGATGAGGTAAAACAAGGTGGTTGAATAAACGAAAAAGTGGGAGGAGTATAGGACATACCTGAGGAAGGTAACTGATCTGAGAAGATTCCAGCAGCAGAGGAGAAGTCATATGGAGAAGTATTTACATTCGAGACATAATCCTTTAATCTTGAAGATGGATATTTGACTCTTGTGCTTTTCCAAACATGTAAGTGAGGTAGGGAAGATGGAGGAATATCTGGGGTAGAATCTGAAACTGGTAATGCAGTTGGGACTGAAGAACCTGGTGTATCATTAATAGGTGGGGCAGAACATGTTTCAGTTGGAAGGAGAGGAACTAGTGTATCATTACTAGGTGGGACTGTAGGGACATAACGAAAATCAGTAGGAAGTGTCAAAGGAGGATCAACATGAGAAATTAAGGCCAGAGGTGTGGAATGCTGTTGTGGTGTGACGTTGGTTAAGGCTTGAGCATAAGGAAATATTGATTCATGAAACACAACGTCTCTGGAAACAAAGGTTTTGGGGGTATCAAGATCAAACAAATTGAATGCCTTCTGACCAATAGCACAGCCAATAAAAACACACTTGAAAGCTCTTACATCAAATTTACCCTTACGAGGCAATGTATTTGTTGCATAACAAAGACATCCGAAAGTCTTAAGATATGATAATACTTCGGTGGCTTACTATAGAGCCGATCATAAGGAGTTTTCCGAGATAAAACAGGTGTAGGTAGTCGGTTGATGATGTAAGTAGCCACCAAAATTGAATCTCCCCATGTCTTTGGCATCTTACTTTGAAACATAAGAGATCAAGTAATCTGTAATAGATATCTGTATTTTCATTCAACAACCCCATTTTATTGAGAGGTGTATGGACGTGATTGTTGATGTATAATGCCTTTGGTTTTATCAATTCTTATGGCTTTAATAGTGCTTTGAAATTGGTTTTCAATGAAGCTGAGAAAGTGGTTCAGAGTTTTTAACGGTTTGTCTCTTGTGGTTGAGTAGAAACGTCCATGTAGCCTTACTAAAATCATCAGCAACAGTCAAGGTATAGTGAGCTCCTGAAATAGAAGAGATTCTATATGGTCCCCATAGGTCTATATGAATGAGATAAAAAATGTGGGCTGAAGTGGTTTGGCTGTTGGAGAATGGTAAACGGTGTTGTCTGGATAGAGGACAAACATCACACAGTGAATCACCAGAAGTAATGCCATCAATACGTTTTATGACAGAATAAGGAGCATGACCCAATCTGTTATGCCAAAGTTGAAAATCAGTCTAAGATCTTCTATTTATATGGTAAGTAAACGTACTTGCTGCTTATTGCTGAATATGAAATCTAGCCATCTTTGCATCTTGAACAACATAATCAATTGCATCTTGTAAGAAACTAGATTTGTCTAGAATGTAAAGACTTCCCATAACTCGCCCAACTGCTAAAATCTTCCGAGTCAGCAGGTCTTGAAACATACAAAAGAAAGGGTAGAACGTGATTCTAATACCAGACATGTTGGTAAGCTTATGAACTGAAAGTAGATTGAACTTAAAACTGGGTATATGCAGAGCAGTAGTTAGTTTGAGAGAAGAGCTAATGGTTATATCCCCTATCTGTTGAACCAATTTAACTGATCCATCTGGTAAAAAAAAACTGGTGTATATTCTTTTGGGTTTTTAGGTTGATTAAAAAGCTCAAGGTTTGATGACATGGGGTTTAAGGCTCCTGTATCAATTATCCATGAACCTGATTCTATAAAGTTGAATGAATTGAAAGCAAAGTTGAGTGCAGAACCTGGAAAATCTGTCAGATGAGCAAAATTAATTCAGCGACTATCCTCACCCATATTCATTCCTTTCATGTATTTCATAACCTCTTCATGGATAACATTTATAATTTCCTTGCTATTCTTATAACAATCTGGATATTCATGTCATTTGAAGCAAGTTTCCTTCAAATGTCCCTCTGTTATGCAGTAAACACAGTAACTGTCTTCCTTGGCCTCTCTTCTCTTGTCGTTCCATTGTTTGTTTTCGTTTCTTCCGTCCTTCTTGAAACCGTGTCCCCTGGCCAATAATGCGTTATGCTCAGAAACTTCCTCCACATCCCTCTGTTTCTCAACTCGTAATATCATTGAATAGGCTTTATTCACACTAGGAATAAGATCCATAAGAAGAATTTAATTTTTGACATGATCAAATGAATCATTTAAACCCATCAAAATCTGAAATAATTTGCTCATCTGATTTAAATCAGCTATAGTTTTTGATGCACCACACGTATATTCTGGAATTGGCAGTAAACAATTCAACTCGTCCCAAAGTTTCTTCAATTTTGTATAATATTTTGGCAATGCTCATTTTTCCCTGATCAATTGTACTTATTTCTCTTTGAATCTGACATATCAAAGCTCCATTACTCTCTGCAACTCTCTCATCAAGCTCATCCCATAACCCTTTTACATTGCTTGCATAAACGAAGGCATCAGCTAACTCCTTGGAAATAGAATTCAGAACCCACGATGATA